>JANCMA020492067.1:0-10543 GCA_024336925.2 Zoanthus solanderi | reverse complement strand
CAACCGCGTCTCGGGTTTTTACTGACCTGCTCTCGAATTCTCCCAAACGTTCGCCTCGGTTTTCACCAGGCTATGAAGGCACAGAGAACTTGTTTTATTTCTTGAATATAGTAAACTGAAATTTAATACTAGAATTAAACGAGCCATGTTGACTACTGTTTACGTCAAATTAATTTAGGTCAACTAAAGGAACAAAAAACATGTTTTATTTCTTAAATAAAATATACATATTCTTAATGTGGAACAACACTTAGCCCTAGGCTTGTTTAACAGGATGAACACTGGTAAAAAGGTAAAACTCCCCACCGGCTGGTGGCAAAGCCCTTTTACGAACCCAGAAGATTGATTCAGTGATCACCCAAAACAAATCCTGACAGTGACCAGAATGGGACTGGAACCCAGGACAACGGCATACAAATTCAGACAATGGTCAGAGTGGGATTGGAACCGGGTACAATAGTAAACAAATTTAGACAGTTTCCAAAGTGGGATTGGAACCCGGAACAATGGTATACAAATTCATCCAACGGTCAGGAAGATTGAAACTCGGATCACAACGGCACACAATGCAGACAGTGATAAGAGTGGGATCGGAACCCATCCAATACAACGGCATACAAATTCAGACAGTGGTCAGAGATGGAATGGAACTCGAATCACAACTTCATGCAAATTGAGACAGTGGTCATCAGAGTGAGATTGGAACCTGGTACGATGGCATACAAATCCAGACGGTGGTTAGAGTGGGATTACAGCCTGGGACAACCGCATACAAATTCAAACAGTGGTCCAGGAGAGGGAGACTGGAAACCGGGACAATAAGCATACAAACTAGACAGTAGTCAGAGTGAGATTGGAGTTTATCATTCTTGCTTTCAATATCTGTGGCTTAGATTTGAATCCTCTGCGTGGAGAATTGTTGATCTCAGGGTTTTCCTATAGATACTCAAGTTTTCACTTCTCGCTAAAATTGACTTTCATTGGTAAAAATTTAGCAGCGAACTGGAATTGCCACTTATTATTATTATAATTGTGTTTGTTGTTGTTGTTATTATCATTATTATTATTATTATTATTATTATCATTAATCTATAGTCTAATGAGATTAAAATTGCACAGTATGTATCTATGTAGGAATGGATCGATGGATACCTGATGTTTTTCCAAATGTTTTATCAAGCGATCAAGGTCAATACTCCGAGGCCTGGTTGCTTTGCGTAGTCGCTTACCAATAGATGACACCGCATCCTTGATTGTATCAAGTAGTGACCACTTCCGGCTTTTCTTCCTGTCCCGAATCTCCAACAGGTTTTTGTGTGCCCTAGAAGTTAATACGAAAAAATATTTGATAACCTAGACACATATAACAAAATTGGAAGTTTATTCTTTCGGACGTTCACCATCTTGAAAATGCAATGTTATAATGTCAATAAGTGACAAACATATGACCCCGTTTACACTAGCGACACTTAAATGATCTCAGAGTACTTTCATTTCACACGAGTTACCCAAAAATGCGCGTGTAAACGGTCGAGTTATCCGGGAGTACTCCCAGATATGACCCATTTGGGTCACTCGCAAGACTTGATCTCGGAGTACTCCGAGGCCACTCAACTTGAAGTGTGAACAGCGACTCACTTCGGAGTACTCCAATTGTCATGGTAACTCACGCAAGTTGTATTTTCGAAACGTTTTTGATAAAACTGCTTTTGTAGAAATTTAGTCAAAAGAACTGATTTTGAATAAAAAAAAAACTTTTAAGCAATGACACTTATTGACAGTTATACTTTTTTTCGCAATTAATTGACACAGTGAGCGCTTCCCGCCGTTAATTAGCCACTGCCAAGAAAAGGCGGGAAAATGCAGACGTACGCTACATAAAACTGTTGAGCTGCAATCGTTTACTTTTCAATGTGGATTCATTTTATTAATAAGTTTGACAAGAAGAGAAAATCAAAATTTAAGATTTTATAGACAAAAACAAATCAAATTGTTTCGTTCTTGTTACAAATAAGAATTATTTGCTCCAGAAAATAAGAATGGGTAAAGACCGCTAGTGAATGAAGTGGACCACAAGTAACGAAAGAGAACAAAACTTGTGAATTTTAAAACTTTTGTATTATAAAATAATGTAATTTTTATAGACTTACTTCGATCATACGATTTTAGGAATAAAAACATTCCAACAATGTGTTGACTAAAAGAACAGGGTGACCTAAAATCGCAAATTCATGTTAAATTAACTATTTCATTCGATCGCTGCGCTTATCTTAAAGACAAAAATGTTTTGTTTGTGTTGCCAAATTACCACTATTTCTGTAATTTCAATATCTTTCAAACGAAACTCGGTTTTTTTTGGCTGACAAAAATTCAAAAAAGAGGCAATAACGATTGTATTTGCTAGTTATCTTGTTCAAAGTGTACCAGTTTCGTTTCAATTTCAACAAGTTATATCTTGGGTTCTTGATGCAAGTTAAGGGGTGTCTAGAAAGCGAAGTCTCTGATACTTCGAGTGATCTCGGGTAACTCGGATAACTCATGCTAGTGTAAATTATGAATATTAGGGGAAAATGCTCGCGAAGCAGTCAAATTTTTAAATACCTATTTCATAACATTTGTAGCTGTTTCGAAACAATCGACGACTCACCGGTGAAGGCTGTCTTGTCGGTCATTAATAGTAGGATTCCAAACAACATTTCCATTGTTTTCAAATTGTGGTAATTTCCCCTCGGAATCTTCAAGCCGCAATGCAATAGCAATTTCGTCACTCCCCTGTACATGCAAAAAAGTACAAACTCGGTATACTGTAATATAGTCTTGAGGAAAACTTGAAAACAATGAAACCTTAACTGCTTATGATGTTCAAGTTGTGCTTTAAAGGAGTAAACCATTTTTTTGGCTAAAGATATTGGTTGAGGTTGTTGTTGTTACTAAGCTAAATCCTTTATACGAACCTAGTGGCCAATGGAGCCGGCGCTTATCTCCGGTTTCTATAGTGTGAAGCGGATGAGAGTCTTAGATTCCCCCTGGATGGAACACTAATCCATCGCCGGTTAGCTCCCAGCAGACGCTGGTACTCACTTACCTACCCCGGAAGGATGGAAAGCTGAGTTAGCTTAGGCAGAAAAGAAGGTCACGCAAATATTCGAATCTCGACAGAGCCGAGGATCGAACCGGGGACCTTGTGGCCAGAAGGTAGAGATCTTTCCAACAGTGCCAATCACATCAGCCCACACATACACACACAAACGGTAATCTCTTTGAACCAGACGTCATGCACTTACAAACTGAACTATAAATTTCTTGTAACATGAGCTTAATGAGTTTATGTAATCAAACCTTCACGAGTTCAATAAGGAATTAATTTACACGAGTGTGTTGTAAAAAGAATCAAAATTGCATGAGCCCGCTGGGGCGAACGCGATCTGAGTTTTTTATAACACCCAACCTTTTACGGCCACTAAGAATGAGGTTGGAAGATAACATGAAAAGTTATAACAAGCCAGGTCCGTAGCTGGGCGGGCGGGGTTGGCACAGTTGGCAAGATCTTTGCAAGGTCCCCAGTTCGTTCCTGGCACTGCTGAGATATGAATATTTGTGTGACCTTTTTTCTGCCCAAGCTAACTCAGCTTTCCATCCTTCCGTGGTAGGTAATTGAGTACCAGCGTCTCCTAGGAGCTAACCTGCGATAGATTAGTGTCCTGTCCAGGGGGAGTCAAAGACTCTCATCTGCTTAACACTACAGAAACCGTAAGTAGACCCCTGTTCCAGGGGGCACTTGGTTCCTAGCTATCTGGAGGAAGGGCCATACATGTATACGCCGAAACAGAATCCAACTCATGAGAGCTCTCCGAGCAAATCTTCGTCTCTTTAAATTTAAAAATGGCATATTGATGATATCACTAATATAGATCAACGATAAATACATAAACGAACAATAAATTTTAAGAACAATTAACAAACATAAATAGGAGTTGGTTCAAAATTCTATAAAGCTTGCAAAGCAAACAAAGTGATGTGATTTTCTAAAGACACTCGAGAAAACTAACTAGCCTTTCAATTTTTGTAAAATTACTATTACATCAGAGAAACAGTATACTACCTATTAATGTCATATTTTTGATAAAATTTTCTTACAAAATACATTTGATATTCATCAATTAGTAAAGTTAGCACGTGCGCGCCATGTTTGAGCCAATAAAATGGGCATGCACTAACGCCACACATTGGTAGCTGGCATTTTCCCACAACTTCCGTTTTTGTAGCCTTACCTGATTCAGGGGCATGTATGCTAATGACATAAAAAAGGAAAAACAAACTTTGCCCATATAAAGAATAGCGTTAACGTTCGGGTAAAATCCCATACAGATAAAATTTCTGCCATAAAACATGTGTTTTAGTTATCATTACCTCAGGAGTGTTTTTATCGTATCTGTCTTCACATTTCTTTATACTAGCTTCGAAAGCCTCGTGCTTTTCAATCCATTTTTGTAAAAACTCTTGTTGCTTTTGTTGAAGCATGGATGAGCGTTCCAAAAGTCTAAAATAAACAAAATTAAAGCTTTTTGTTTACCCTGACACTCTCATTAAGTTCATACAATATCT
Organism: Zoanthus solanderi; assembly: GCA_024336925.2. NCBI lineage: Eukaryota > Metazoa > Cnidaria > Anthozoa > Zoantharia > Zoanthidae > Zoanthus > Zoanthus solanderi. The sequence continues at coordinate 5,938 of JANCMA020492067.1, read as the reverse complement.
CCTCGTAGTTCTTCCCTTCTTAAATGTCTATTTTCCCCTCCCCAATGGTAGTTTACTTGCCTACTATACCTCCCCTGCTGGTAACATACTTTCAACCTTTCCCTAACACTCTTATAGATCCTCGCATTACCCCCTTTACTGGCAAGTTCGTCATGGAGCCCTTCCAACTGTCTGTATCCTAGTTACCCGCCCCTGGTGGTATTAAGAACTCACTACCGGTTCCCTAACAAGTCATCTCACAGGTCATCGCATTGGATTAGGAACTTACTTGTCAATTCACTTTTGCCCTATTTTAACTAAAAAATCAGTTTCCCTACCCCTGTGGGGAACTTACTCATCAACCTCTTCCTGTAGGTAACCTACTCGTAAACCTTTTGCCTGACATTCTTGTTGAGGTCATCCCATAGATCATCTCAGCCCTCCTTTGGCTAGTAGCTCGCTTTTCCCCTACTGTAAACTTAAAAATGCGCTACCCCTCCCCCTGTTTGCAACTTACTCGTCAACCTTTTCCCTGACACTCTCGTTGAGGTCATCCCATAGATCCTCGCAATCCTCAGCATTGCACTTGAGGTCGTGACTCTCTTCAGGTGTGAGTGCAGTTTCCCGGGACAAAATGTAGCATGCGTCAATGCTCTTCTCAAATTTTGGCTCAAACTCATCTATCTCTTGTGAAATTTCCTAAAAACCAACAAATTTAAGTCACCAACAACTAATACAAGGAAGGCCTTCTTTGTATTACCGCATCCCGATGAGCCTAGTAGGTATGGTATCAATCTACAGAGTGGAAGACAAAAGAGAGATTCCCTGCCCGCGAAGAAAGGCGTTTCCTCACTAAAGCATCTGCAAATGGTTAGACCTTTGAGTCTTTTCGAATAAAGATGTTATGCTGTACGCTCAGTTTCTCAAACATTAATGCGAGACTTAAAGCGAGGTCTCTGGTTAAACACATCATTCGTTGAAGAAGTACCTTGTGCATGATAGAAAACATTATTAATAGCCTTTTTCCACAGATCAATTTCTATGGGATCAATTTTTAATAGTCTTTTTCTCCAGATCTATTTTTCAACAACACGTAATCTCTATATTAAGCACTCACTCAAGAACAGAACATTTAAAAAATCCTTTCCCTCGAATCGGTGCTAGAACATGGAACAGTATTCCCCAAGATTTTCGATCACTATCTAAAAATAAATTTAAGAAAGAATTGCATCAGAACAATCTGCGCATTCTTTTGAAGGAGGATACGTACAATACGTTGACATCACCACATTGATAAATTCTTTTTAAAACCATATTTAAAAATTATAAATGATTTTATCTCAATATGACTGTATGTTTGATTTATTTTCAATTAACATGTCTCTCAGTTCTCTCACTCAACAAAATGTAAGTTAACTGTTTTGTTTTCGTCTTTTAATTGTTTTGTTTACCTTTATCTTAATTACTGCCCGCCTCGACTAGCATTATGCTAAATGCGGGTATGTAATAAATATTTGTAAATATTATGTAATAAAAAAGATTAATAATAAAGAGAAAATAGAGAATTATGGGGGGTTCATCAATAAAACGTACTCCAAATCCCAAAAGTAACGCAATGTTGAGGAAATGTCACGCATGTGTAAGGTTCTAGATATGCCATATTGCGGATAGCAACGTGGACCGTGCTTTTCTTTCCAAGGATCTTGAATGCGACGTTTAGCTTGGAGATTGGCCGAGTAAATTGCTCATGATTAAAAATTCAAACCTTTAGCTTTGCTTTTTGTTGCGATATAGTCTGCACGTCTTCTCCCGCTGGGCCTAGAGAATCCACTTCCACAACTTTATTTTCGATCCATTCCTTCGTCTGACGTATGTCGTTCTCGCTTCTTTTCATTTTGTCCACCAGTTCTTGTTCCTTAGTACGAATCTTATCTTCCAATCTGTCAAAGAATTGATTCCAAGAATTGATAACATAAAAATATGATTATAATCGACAATAGTCAATAATAAAATCAAAGGGCTCTTAGAGCCAGCTCATTTATGTAATGGACAATAATATTAAACAGTCTAATGATTAAATTATATATCTTTTTCCAAATGTTTTAATATTAAACTGTATTACAAAGTAAAAAAAGGCATTATAGGCAATTTTAAGTTAAAAAAAAATAAAATAAAAAAAAAATAATAAAAAAAGGTAAGTACGGGCCTCGAATTAGGACAAAAGTTCTACCATGGAGCCACGCTCGCAGGACACTTTCACTTCCGTCTACGGTCCACAATTTCCGTCCACAAATTTCGGTCTACAACCACTTCCGTCGACTTTTCACCCCCACGACACTCATTCATTACTTGTGCATGCGCGCGCATGAATGAACCAAAAATGGCGCCAATGCCATCATTGCCATTATACATGGTACTAACTGATTGGTTATTTATAGGAGTTTCGATTTTTTGTGAAGCTGGCAAAATATTTCCGGTACCTACGGTAACCTTAATATTGTTTCTAAGAAAAAAATAAAGTAAAATTGAAACAAAAACTTTGAGATTTTAATCGGATTCACAGTGACCTCTGCAAACCCAGAGCTATAAAGCCACAGCTGAGAGAGCAGGTCATTTTTTGTCATTAAAGATGTGTACATTGTTGATCGTGATGTAAGATAGGATAAATGAATTCATACTCGTTTGTCTTGCGATCGAGTCACTATGAGGTCAATTGTTGCGTCCCAAGTTTTCCATGTTTTTTATAAGATATGATAACTTAAACAGTCAACACGACATATTTAAAATTTTAAAATTTATATACCTCGTGTTGACTGTTTAATTTATTATATTTTAGTTTTTCAATTATCGTCAACAAGAGTTTTAGCTCCGACGTAAGTGGATGACATTTATTTGTTGTGTGGCTATTCTTTTAAACTCTTAAAAATCGTTTTTTATAAGGCCTAGAGATGTTCATGATTACTGTAACACGATTTGACAACACTTGCAATTACACCGTCACTGAGAAGACTAACACAAGAACTAGTCTAAAGAGTGGGATTAAAGGGTGGGGTATTAACACACAAGTAAATACTTGGAAGAAATATGGCAACTGGTTGGCTGTCACATCAGTTTATGGGTGATGATAATTGGGTAGTCCGCATTACATGGTGGACATTTGGAATTATCAAGATCATCATTTGTGACAGAAGCAATGAGAAGAAAGTGACAGTCACAAGGATTTTCTACCTACTGTAAGTACATATATATAATAGCCATATGGGACGAGCATGGCTGGTGCAGTTAGTACGATTGCTGCCTTCTAAGCACAGGATACCCGAATTTGCTTTTTTTAAGCTTATATGGAAATACAAAGTGTCTTTTTTGAGTGTCAAAAACATTCATGAGTAAGTGTAGTGAAAAAATTACAGATTTTCAGAACAAGAACTAAGTTTGTATCTTCTAGTAGCCATGTATTAGGAGCATAGCCAGCATTTTTAAGAGGGATGGGGGTAAAATTCAAATCACCAAAAGCTGTTTGGTCAGTGATAAGCATCGCTGTGAGGTCGCACTGGCTGGCATTTGTCTAACAACAGGAACCTCATCCACTGCTTATCTCACAGAAAACAAGATACTAAACGAAAAAAAGGGCTCATTATCAAAATGTCTAATACTACTAGAAACCCTTTGAAAAGGGGGAGACAGGTTGCGAGGTGTGAGATGGAAGTTCCGAAACCCCTGGAACCCCCCCACCCTTGGCTACAACCCTGTGTAGAACTATCAATAAAATTAAAAATGTACCGATAAAAAGTGTTATTTAAAAAGAGGTAGACAAAGATATTAACATATTTTGTTTTTGTTAACAGACAAGATAACAAGTTTTGAAAAGATTGATAAATCAACAAATTTTTAGTTTTCATTAAACATTTCCTTATGCTGACTATACGGGCACAAATAATATTGACCACAGGTCCCCCAAAAATTAAGAAATTTCCTCCTTCCACACTACTGAGTATAATTATCAAAAATAACAAAAGATGAAAATTTTTTGTATGAATACAATGAATTAAATATCACTTGAGAAACCAAATCTCACCCTCTCTGCAAACAGTGACTCCAAGTATTCTTTGCGTGCTTCAATCACCGACTTTCTTTCCAGCATATGTTTATGTTCTTTGCGAGCTACTTTCAAGTACGCCTGAACAAGGTGCTGTCGCTGATCTGCATGTGTCGCCTGTCAAAATATTGTCAATAATTGTTATAATTGTTAAGTAGAGAAAAACAATAACTAGTCCAGAATGTTAATAAGCTATTTAATAATTAGAATACAAGCTCGCAATTTCTATCGCCTGTTAGAATGATGAGGACAAAACCAAGTCATTCTATAGATTGGTGATAGAAATTTAGAGTGACTATTCTAATTCTTTTAATAGAAATCTCTGAAGAAGAAACAAAAGAACAACAATACTTTTTTTGATAAACAATTATTGAATTTCTTCAAACAACCAATGCAACTATTCATCGACTGAAACCGTGAAATTGATACTTCAAATTCTTTTTTTTTTCTTACCTTTTAGACCATATTTTCTTGCGTTTTGAATTAGAGGATTTAATTCCTCTTCCAAAACGTTTTCTGAAAAGCGTGAAAGGGCCGCCATATTGAATTACTTGTTTTCAGACGCTATGTATCACTTGATAGACAGTGATTATGGTAACCAATCAGATTGCAGTATTTGCGATACATAGTGACCAGATTTCTAATAAATTAGTATAGAAGGCATAAATGATGCTGCGTCTGTGTGTCAATGAGAAACCATTTAAAAAAATATTTAATTTATAAGTTTGAAATTAAAACTAGTTCATTGTTGGCCTTTTGCTGTACTCTAATCTGTTACCTACTTCCTGCAACACAGTTATCAGGACTGCTATATCATTTAGATGATTAGACGATAAAAATACGATCACACAACAATCTTTTATACCACACAACAATCTTTTATACCACACAACAATTTCATTATTACATACAACAGTCTTGCATAATAACATTAGTATTTCAAAGTTACGGTAGCTATTCCATTTTAAGCCTCACTTACTATTAAGACACACCCCCCATTTTGACAGAGATAGCAGATTGGCTTCACCACGGTTTTGTTTCACAAAATATTCAGTTTTAGGCCGCACCCCATTTTTAGTAACATAACTTGCTTAATAAACATTCAACAAAATGTCCTAATTTCAAAGTTAGTTACCAGTTGTTTTCACACAAGAAAAAACATTGAAACAAAGCATTCAAGTGCTAAACAATGCAGATTGAGGTATGCATAACATAAAATGAATAGTAATGTGTAAAGAAATTCCTTCCAGTATGATTGTTCAAAAATCGTTCAAATCATGTGACGTTTCAAATAATCCTGACGGCACGGAGGATGAACTGGTGTATGAAGAACACGATGAAAACACTGACTACGACGAAGACCTTGAAAACGAGTTTGAAACCGACTCAGAGGAGAATGACGATTAAGCTGATTCAACACTAAACAAACGGCTCTTTTAAAAGCCACCAAGAACTGCAAAAAAAAAAAAAAAAACAATTACACTATTTGTTAAATGTTGTGGTTTTGTGCAGCTTCATTGTGAATTACTGTTTATAATCATAAATTTTATGTCAAAAATTTTGTTTCAGGAAAAACTCAGATTTTAAGCCGCAACGCCCAATTCAGCAAGCTATTAGTCTCCATATTCTAAAAAATTTGCGAAAAAATGGTGCGGATTAAGAGTGAATAACCACGGTAGTTGTTCAAGTTGTAGAAGTTACAGTTGTTCTGACAAAGTCCAATCATCCAAACGTCAGCTTTTTCGACTACTTACAGCGATGATCAAAATTCAAAATTCATTCATTAGAAAGGCAAATATATTAAAAATTATTATAATTTAAAAAAAAACATTTAATCTTATCATATAATAAACCAATTACTAA
>JANCMA020491962.1:0-10544 GCA_024336925.2 Zoanthus solanderi | reverse complement strand
AACTACTAATCAATTTTTCCAATTTCATTGGTAATTTCTATACCACTAATGTCAATCCAGCTGGAATCTTTTCTTAACGTCCTAGATCCTCTTAGGCACAAAACCGCTGATTTTATCAAGTTAAAAGATATCTTTGTTCTTAGCCAGTGGATAACTTTACAATAATCCAGTTGTTTCTTCTCGGATAGTTTCAAGGCAAGTTCAGAGATAAAGCGTTCTGCTTCTCTACCACTTCCACCATACGGTGTGAATACCAAGGGACTGAAGGAACCGTGCTCCACTTCTATCACTCGTTGGTTGTACTGCCGTTTTTTCTCCCTTTCGTTGCTTGTAAGGGCCTTGTCCAGTTTCTGGTTAAGGTGGCTCTTTGCGTATGGGTTAAAAACCCTAACATCAAAAAATGCACGTTGCCCCCTTTGCCAAAAACCTCGCGCACTAATATCCAAACGGGCCTCGTCCGAAGTGTTGGCAGTGCTTGTTAGGACTTCTCCAGTCAGGGTCTGAAGGTGTGGTTCAACCTCAACATCGTGACATACGTCATTGAGAAGAGATGCGAACAGGTCTCGTATATTATCATGCCTCCTATGTACAAAACCACCCTTCATACACATTGATAAATTGATATCAATGTTATCGCTTTTCTTGAAAAATCTTTCTATTTTATTTTATTTTCATTTCTCCAGAAACAGGGTCGGTCGGGTCCGTGCTTCGAAAATTTAAATTGGTCTGGCCTCATTGCTAAATAATGTCAACCCGACTACTGGAGTAAAATGTACATAGTCTGGATTTTATGTAGCTAGTTTTCCCCTTAGTTAGTATTATTGGTCTTCGAATTATTTTTATTTTATTCTATTCTATTTAGTTATTTATTTAATGTCTTAATATGTATGGAATTATAGTTGTTTGGCACGTTCACGTTTAAACGAGTGTTGTAGTCATCCGTGTTATGTGGTAAAGCCATACCATACCATACCATACCAAATAACGTGCTGTATTTTCACAACTTGAAATGGTGTTTTGGTGCTATTTTAGGTGCGCGCTGGAATTCAGTAAACAGTTTATCGCGCCCAAACAATGTGTTCGTGAACCAGGCCGATTCGCAAGGTGGGCCAGCGGTCAAATCGTCCGTACTTAAGAAGTCTAAGGCAGACCCAGTACTAGCGAGTCACAATCACGTGCTCCAACCTCATCAGGATTCGCATCTTTCTCCTTCTGGGCGAAAGAAACACATCCCGAATCAGTCAGTCCAGCAGATACCGCCTGGTGTTCACAATAACCAATCGCTGTTGACGCAGTTACCACCTGGTCGCGTCTACCATCCGTCGGCGCCAATTTCTTCTTTGAACCACGAGCACACAAATAGCCTTCCACCCAGACCCCACTCGGCATCCGGCAGCCTCATTGGTCCGGGTCAGGGGTTTGTGTCTGTTTCTGTTGGTTCCCATGCAGACCAGATGTTACCATACGTTGCTACGGGAAACCCCTTGCCATTCACTCAACCCCAGGCCCCTGTTTACTACACTGGAGCTGGCTATTACTATTACTATCCCCAACAATGACGTCTTGGACTTCGTTTTCACTGGCTTTTATTTCTTGAGTTCATTCTTTACTGATTTTGCCATTGGGAAATAATCTTCATCAATCATGCAGTTGAACGTAATTTATTGAAGATTGTAGTTTAGCGGTTTAATTTGCAAGCTAGAAGTAAACACCATTAGTCGGTAAGGTTTTGCCGTGGTCAGGAGTTTGGTTGTGTTGAATGAAGAAAAAGCAGATTGTATGATCTCTTGACTTGAATACTTATTAAACGGTTCTTAAACGATGGTCTGTCTGTGTTGAATTTTAAACCCGTCAATTATATAACTTAATGACTGCTCACGAGGGAAATATCTGTTTTGTTTCCCGAGAACATTTAGAATCGAGGGAAACAAAACAGATTTTTCCCGAGGGAGCAGTCGTTAAGTGTTTTGTTACATAGCATAAATAAAATAAACCACAATTATTAAAACAAAACAATCACACAAATATAAAAACTTTCATATATAAACTTGAAACGTCGTTTATAAATGAAAGTTTTTACAACATTCGTTGTCGCGTTATGTTTATAACCGCAGTTTGTATGTTATTTTTACTAAAGTTACAAATTTATAAATTGAAAATTACGAACGTAAAAATCCCACCTGCGTAACCGAGCAACTCCGACTTCGTTTATATAACTCTGAGCAGCATCACTTTGTTAAAAAGAAGCCGCGCGCGACACAAAAACTAAAAATAATAAGACTTACTACGCATGCGCTTCAATATCGCGACACAAACAACAAAAAGACACGCAGCCGAATCCTTGACTCGTTGCCTATCGGCATGAGTAGTAATCGACGGCAACATTACAATTAAACAGGGTCAAAGGGGCAGTGTTTATTTTAAAATTCAGATTTATACAAAAAGCCCGGTGGATGACTTGCACATAAAAGGGGTGGTGATGCTCGCCTCGCTTAGGGACTTAAATTTCGGATTTTGGTCACGCTTAGGATGTTCTGAACAAACACCATTATACAAAGCCGTGAAGGTCTTGTTTAGGGTTGCACGTGAAGAAATACGAAAATAGATATTTAATATGTACATTTAAAATTCATTGAATTTTCTCGATTCCTATAACTAAAGTTTTCTTCAACAAAGACTATAACAAAATGGCTTTGCTATCATTAAAAAGTCGCTATACTTTTCATTGTCCATGTATTAATTTGGTCTCTTTAAGGGCGCAAAAAAAACTTGGCCACTTTCAGATCGGTCTCCTTTAGAGATTTAATTCAAAATTTTCGGCCAGAATTTCGACCCCTTTTATGTCCAAGTTTTCCCTCCGGGACAAAAAGTCGTACTTTCAAAAGCCCTCTTATTTATATAAAGAAAAATACTGATATAAGGTTGTGTTAAATTCTCCTACCTATAAATTTAGTACTAATTTGGTGCATCTTTCGTTTTGAAGACGAAACCCCTCATAATCCAACGTAGAACATTATTGTGTGGTATTTTAATTTATTTCACTGTTGCTAAGCGCGTACGATTTTATTCGCAAGTTCTGTAATTTGTTAGTCTTGTCTTTGTTCAGTTTTTGCATTAAGCTTTGCTTCCCGTGGCATAGTGATAGCGTTTCTGATTTGGAGTTTTCATAATTCTCTGCTAAATGCAAATCTCAAGATTTTGTTAGTCTTGTTTTTCTTTATTTTTTGAAAGAAATACAACATTCAAACGAAAGCCAAACTAGTTCCTATTTTGTTATTAAACTAAACTGAAAGTGAAGAATAGAATAAGATGACAAATACTTCTATAAATCCCAAAACATCAATTGTAAATAAAATATAGCTCGTGAAGAAAAGCGAAGCTCGACTGATTATAGACATATAAAAGTAGAAAAGTATCCGCAAGAAACACGACGATTTCTTATGTGCATTGGCTGAAATTTTTGGTATGCGCAGGCGCAGTTTAATTTAGTCTGCGCAAGCAGGTCAACTTGGTATGCTGCGCAGGCGCAGGTCAGATTTTCATGCACACGCGCAGCTTATTTTTCTTTTCTATGCGCAGGGCATTTGTTTGGTACCCTATTACTCGAGTTTCATTTGACATACATTTGAAATTTTATTCCGATAACTTATTCTTTTTCAAACAGCTTACAGCCGTTCCTTTTTGTTATCTAAACCTTGTTTTGTTACAATCGTGCTTGATAATTTTACAATGTGTTTCATGTCCGTTAATTAATTTTGAGCAACAGATAACGAGAAGGTAAAACTCTTCAAACTAGAGAATTTCATCGCATTCGTAAGAATTCAAAAATCTTCTGATGTAAATAAACGACTAAAACAAAATACAGAACCTTTGCTTTTTTTAAATGTTTTCAATTTTTCGATAAAAAATACATTGTTGCAAGAATGTTTGTATATTGTTAGATTATAGTTACTTTTACAAAAAAAGCAAAATAGTTTAGCATTCCCTACTATTGTTTTTTTCGATTTCGCCACAATAACAAGTGAGTTTCGAGAACATAAAAGTCTATTTTCCTTGATTCATTTATTTCCAATTGCTTTCTTAGAAGCTAATTTCTCTTTAATCGTCGTTTCACCACAGCATGCCAAATTTACAGGTTCTTTATACAATACAATACAATAAACTTTATTTTACGGGGGAGACATATTAACATAAAAAAAACGTTTTCTAACATTTGGCCCTCAAATAAACACAAGGAAAAAAATACAATAATGCTATACAGACAAATACAATATAATCGTTAGATTACATTTGACTACATACAAATAGATGAAAGTTGAACGTTATGGAATGAAATCGTGATAAATAATTGTAAAAATATTAGTAGTTAATGATACAATATTTAATCAAATTAAACAATCGATTAAGGAAGAAATAAACTGGTTCCCTGTCCTCTTCCAGTTTTTGCGAAAACGCATACTTATCATGTCGATTTCGAGCCTATATATTGAAACATAAAAACAACTCGATGCCATTGTATTTCAGGGTCTTTTGGAAGGAAGCCTCTCTTTCGTGTCATCGCAAGCCAGCGGGGGGAATGGGTTAAAGTCGCAGAGGCCTGGGTACTGTCGGGCTAAAGGGCGACATCCCACAAAAGATCCGTAGCTCGATGCCATCGCATTTCAGGGTCTTTTGGAAGGAAGCCTCTTTCTCGCTTTTATGGTATTGTCGGGCTAAAGGGCGATGTCGTAAGAAAAACTGTAGTAATTTCGAAAACTCCAACCAGCTAGAACGCAAACTCGGCTCTTTTTATTATTCGGCTACCAGTCTTCAGTCAATTCTTAACAAAATAGAAATGCCTCGAACGTACTTGCCTAATCTTTGATTACTACTAGTTTTATATATATTTTTGAATAAACAATCCATTAATAGCTGCAACCAGCTAAACCAATTTCATAAAACAATCTAAGAATCGAACTCAAGATTTCATTAACGGCAATACGGTAGGAAAGCAAGTTTCTCAAAACTGGTAAACAATGTGAATCAAGCTACTAAAATGAACCAATCACGTAAGCAGGCTGGATTTTTAACAATAGCTATTGTCTTTTAAATATCAATGATAAAGTCGCAGCTAAAACTTACTGCTACTCCTATGGAGTATTCGCAAGTCAAAAACTATCCAAAAAAAACCGCTTTTTACTTGTGCCAGCAGCGAAGCGCGGCACAAGTTTAGGTTTGCCCCGTGTTTTTTTTTACTTGTGCCAGCAGCGAAGCGCGGCACAAGTTTAGGTTTGCCCTGTGTTGTTTTTTTTTATTTGTGTCGAGGTCTTCAGCCACTTGATGTAATACTTGCTGTTTTTCGAGGTCTTTTTATCATGCGATCCATCAAATTTGTCAAAATTGTATGAAACTTAATGCGGGGTGGCCACGGTTGGGCGCTCCAAATTGAGACTGTAACATTTGGCGCAATTTCAGTCAAACTATTGGAACCAAATATCACTAAACTTACAATGCTTAACTTTTATTTATTATGATGCTTTGTTACATTACGAATAAATAAAAATAGATACCTACAAAAGGCAGGTTAAAACTGATGAATAAACTAATGTAAAGAGAAGAGGAAAAAAAATCTGAAATCAACAAAAAATAGGGCCCCGATGGGTCCGCGTGTTCTGCTGTCATTGTGTAACAAGGGCGAGTGTGATAAAAGCTGTGGCAAAAAGAATGTGCAAATCTAGAGAAATTCATCTTATAAATTCAGTTAAAAATTACTCACCAAACTGTCCAAAGCACACTCCAGCAATAAAATTTAATGTTAAAATAGTTTGAAAAAAATTATGGTTTTTAAAAACATTACACTGTATAATACATTAGTTTACCTTTTTAATTGTGTTTGTTAGCGTGGCTCCATAGAAGGGCTTTTGACTGTCGTGTGCGGGGACCGAGATCGAGGCCCGCGCCGTCCTCTTTTTTTCTTTTTTATTAAGTTCAAATTGACTATAATACCTTTTTTCTGTTTTTAGAATAAAATTTAATATTCCACATGGAATAAAATAGTCCACATGGTCGAGATTGCGATCGGATTAGCGGAGCTTTTGACCGTTGATTGGCACCCACGGGTCGTACGATCCGTTGATCGGCTCCCTCGGGTCGTACGATCCCATGATCGGCTCCCTCGAGTCGTACGATCCCTTGATTGGTTCCAATTTCTCTACTGTTACGCTTACTCAACATTTTACAGCTATCTGACACAGTGCTTCTATGGCAGCAGAACACAAAAAAACTACAACATTTTTAAAGTGTAATGATTTTAACATAGTACAAAAAAGAGCAATTTTCGTCAAATAAAATACTGAGCTAACTTCAAATGGGCATTTTGCTGAACTTAATTCAGAAGTACATCACTCAAATTTGTTTCTATTATAACGATGCAAAGTAGTTTCTTTGGAAATGCTTTACATTTATCACTCTTTCACATCAGTTGCAGTATCCTTTAAGTACAACATTCATCTTAACTTAACAAAGTTTATATTTAGTGAGTTACCAAACTGTCACCTAAATAACGAAATATTTCTTTGAATATGATTGTTGAGATCAATGAGCAATTCAAACTGTTCACCACAGAGGTCACAACAAAAACTTTCACATTCACTTTTATCATATGTCCTTTTTACTTCAAGCAACGCAGTTTCATTTCTGCACTTGTAACAAGTTTTGATTGGAACATGTTTATTCTTTTCTTCCTTTGCATTCTTTGCATCCAAAGCATTACACCGAGTGTGATTTCGTTTGTGAGGGAGTAAGCTAGATGACTGGCTAAATGATTTATTGCATTTATTAAGATGGTGGGGTTTTAACCCTGTGTGGATTAGCTCGTGTCTGGTTAAGTCATCGGATCGACTGAATTTGTGGGCAACTAAAGAAGTTGATTGACTGAATGATTTATCGCACTGGTCACAGTTGTAGGGCTTGGACCCAGTGTGAATTCTTAGGTGTTTTGCCAAGGAACTAGATTGTACAAAGGACTTACTGCAGTGATCACAGTGGTAGGGTTTTAAACCTGAGTGGACTCTTCTATGTACGATAAGGTTACTTGAATTACGAAACAACTTGCCACACTGGTTACATTGATAGGGCTTCAATCCTGAGTGAAGTCTTTTGTGAACAACTAAGGAACTTGATTGACTGAATGACATATCGCATTGGTCACAGTTGTAGGGCTTCAGCCCAGTGTGAGTTCTTAGGTGTTTTGTCAAGGAACTAGATTGCACAAAGGACTTACTGCAGCGATCACAGTGGTAGGGTTTTAAACCTGAATGGACTCTTTTATGTACGATAAGGTTACTTGAATTATGAAACAACTTGCCACACTGGTTACATTGATAGGGTTTCAATCCTGAGTGAAGTCTTTTGTGAACAACTAAGGAACTTGATTGACTGAATGATTTATCGCATTGGTCACAGTTGTAGGGCTTCAGCCCAGTGTGAATTCTTAGGTGTTTTGCCAAGGAACTAGATTGCACAAAGGACTTACTGCACTGATCACAGTGGTAGGGTTTCAACCCCGAGTGGTCTCTCTTGTGTATGAGAAGGCTACCTGGATTACTACATAGCTTGCCACACTGATCACATTGACAGGATTTCATTTCTGGGTGAAGTCTTTTGTGGGCAACTAAGGAACTTGATTGACTGAACGATTTATAGCATTGGTCACAGTCGTAAGGCTTCAGCCCAGAGTGAATTCTTGTGTGTGGTTAAGGAACTTGTCTGAATGAAAGACTTACTGCGCTGATGACAGTGGTATATATACGGTTTCAACCCTGAGTGAGCTCTTTTGTTTAGGATAAGGTTACTTGGATGACTGCCAATTTTGCCACACTGATTGAACAATGATGGGGATTCACTTCTGAGTACATTCTTTGTGTTAAACAAAGGAACCTGATTGACTTGTAAAGTCTATAGCATTCGTCCAAGTTGCAGGGTTTCAGTCACTTGTGAATTCTTTTTTCTTTTGTGCCTGATCAAGTAAACGGATCAATCAATTAATATATGACTTTGATCGCAATTTTAAGGTTTCACTCTGTTGCGTCTTCTCCTCCTTTTTTAAATGTCCAAAAGGGAATGGACTTGTCGCATTGGTCAAACTTTTAACGGATTCACTCCAGTGTCTGTTCTTTGACGTTTGATTAACAATTATTCCTTCTTTAGTAGGTTTTCACATGTATTTCTTGACCCAGGTTGACTGATCGGATCTCCCCATTTCAGACATTGGCTACAAGGAAATATAAAAAATACTTTTTATTTGTAAGACCTATCCTCTTTAGGATAAGATAAAACATGCAAAACCCAAAATCATGAACCAAATCATCCGTGGTATAAAATTATTTTAGATTTCATTGACCACAACCACCTTCTAGTCCCAGGTCTAAGGTGTGTTTTCATTACTTTAAGAATACAGTACTAAATAAATTGAATAATTAACTTGCTTCAAATCATTTGTTTAAGAACAACGTAATGTTGTGACTTACTTTATAAATTAAAGGTATGTAAATAAATGATGCTATCTATCCTCTGATGAGATCTGAGCATTTGTATGACCTCCTCCTCCACCAAAGCAAATTCACCTTCCATCCTTTTGAGGTTGGTAAGTGAGTATACCAGCATCGGGAGAGATGATAACACTACAGAAATCAGAGATAACCACCAGCTCCAGTGGAAAGGACATAGCAAACACTTCACATATTATGCTGTCAGGGCGGCGCAGTAGTTAGCATTTGTGTCACTATGACCCGGGGACGATTCCTGCCTGGGGCATCCGTGGGGTGAGTTATTGGTCGATCTCAACCTGACTCTGAGAGTTTTCCTCCTTCTTCAAAATCGAATCACAGCTAAAACCAACTGGCTGTGGTGCTGTGCTCTGAGGTCATGCATGGACCATATAGCGGCTGTAAGAGATGCCTTCACATGCTTTCGCTCCGACCTTGTAGAGCCGCATCCTAAGTCTCGAGATTGCAATAAGGGTAAATAGCACTCAGTCATTATTTTTACTATTACTATTATTATTACTATTACTATTATTAAAACAATTACAAAACTTCCCCAAAACCATAAAACATGTGCTGTGAGGGGCATTAATAAACTAGTTTTCTATATACTGACGTTTTTAATCAAATCCTGTTATAGCCTGAAAAAATATTTTTCCAGGCATCTCTTTTCCAATTGTTTATACTTTGATCATTAATGTCATTGTTTACACCACAATTGCATTGAATATATCCTATTAGTATTAACCTCTCTGTTTGTGGTCCATTTTTGTTGCATCTAGCAGGTGAATAGCTCCTTTCGCATGTTCTAATTGATTAATCAAACACTGAATATCCTGCGCTATTCACCTCAGTCACTCATCCGTGAAAAAAATTGCTTTCCGTTTTTCAAGAAATTCTTAAAATCAACGAGGAAGGAACCCATTTAAACACAAAGAAAGTAACAAAATTTGGTGTTTCAGTGTTTGATGGTAAGTTTCCATTCTTTATTCTCTATTTTTGATGGCAAGTTCAGTGCTCGCGTGGGAGATAGATTGAAAAAAACTGGTTCTTTCCAAATTTTTAAAGGAGGGCAAAAACAGGTTTCACAACCTGTTTTTGCCCTGCTTTAAAAATTTTTGAAATATATTAATTTGAGTAGTGCTATTCACCGGCTAGATTAATAATAAAACAATTATCACCCTCAGTGTCAGTGCCTAAAAATAGATATTTAGTACCTCACCACTTCGCGACTCAGTAAATACTCACCACTAGTCACCTCCACACTGGGGGTAATTGTTAACTAATTTATGAGTGGCCAAGACTTGTCAACTTCTAATTTTCTCTCTACACAGACCAATTTCATAAATGGCAGCTATTTTAGTATTCTTTTGTCTGTATTTAAATTTGCCTGGCTAGCCTCGTTTGGGTTAAAGTATTCTTTTGAATTTTTTTACTCAAAGACGAGGAAGCCAGCCAGGCAAATTTGAATACAAACAAAAGAATACTAAAATAGCTGCTATTTATGAAAGTGGTCTATTGGTGTCAAGCTTTTGTAAAATATCGAGTGTACATTTAATCATTTTGTTCTTGCATATGCTATAATAAGAGTATAAAAGGTTCATTGTCAGGCTTTTACATCCTGCAATTGCTTAAATTGCATTCATAACCATGACAATATTTCAATATGGTGCAAAATAAGTTTAAATTTTTATTTTCATATATGGTAATAAATGTCACAAATGTAATAACATTTGGTCACAACTGTAATAAAAAAACAAATGTTTCGTTAATAAAAATCTTCACTTTATGAAACAAATATTACCACAAAAAAACCAATAACACCACATCTTCTACTCACTTCTTGAAAGTTTAACAGGCTGTAAAGATTATTAATAAAAAAAAAATTATATATTTTTCTTAATAAATTTACAGTTTCGACCGAAACGCAAAATCTAGATCAAAATTTGCCATCGAATCCAACACAAAAAGTAATGTTTCTTTTCTAGAAAATATAAAATTATTACTGATGGGGGAGATCGG
>JANCMA020491862.1:0-10545 GCA_024336925.2 Zoanthus solanderi | reverse complement strand
AAAGACATACTCTATAGAGGTGAAAGAAAGTAGCGGACAGCCATTGCACACGTTTGGAAAATGATGATCTAAATGCATTTATAGATTGTAGGTAAGGTAGTCCAAATGTTATAAACAATGCAAAGGTAAGGGTACAGGATGCGATTCTACTCTATTTTAATATTTTGTGTAGAACACCTTAACTATGCATAGCACAAAGATAGCCAGAAAGTGGGGTGGGTCATCAGTTTTGTGTATTCTGCAAAGGGTGGGCCATTTAAAATATTGCAATCCATCGAGGGTTGGCTCCCATTTTTTATTCATAATGTCATTCGAAATTTCCAGCCCACCCCCCTATACTTTCTGACCAGTCCCTTAGTAATGATTTTTTCGAAACGTCGAATTTCTGCGTTTATCTTCATTTTAAAAACTTTTAAGAACGAATCGATATAATTCAAAAGCCCTTTACAAGATGTGAATATAGATCTTAACAAAAAATAACCATCGAGCAGAAAGTCAGCAGTCACATTGAAAATAATCCGTGAAAAAAGGAGTCTGCAACACCCAAATGTACAATCATCCGCTCATCCACAGAAAAGCTTGCAATATGACATGCACAACTGAACTTTACCTACTCATCGCATTACTTTCAATTTAAATACTTATTTTCAATTTTTACTAAAATGAACTTCACTCTACAACTTGATTCCACAATAAGCGGCTCAAATGGAGGGCTGTTTAGTCTCTTACATCCTCTATTTCAACGCATTATAATATTGAATTAAGAATTTTATATTTGAAAATGTATTTTTATTTTTTCTTGCTGTTGGAAGTTTGTAGTGTGTATGTTCCAGTTGCTGATCTAATATGTTTCTTTCGGATCATCCATTATTCATCCCATTCCTGCTAGGTATTTTATTCCCCATAGAGAATAGTTCACCCTTCTTAGCAATTGGTCCAAAAATTGAAAAATTTTGTCGATTGTTTTTTGTCAACATGAGTGACCTGCGAAAATGTCAACTCAAAAAGGTTTTATGCATAGGTAGCCCAGTTTACGCCAGAACACCAACTTGAGTGTAATCAATATCGATCGTGGGATATTTTGGAAAAAAGGAAGATTGTCACGTGTTTTATCGAGATGAAAGAAAGGAAAAGAAGCTGAACATTGTACTGTGCAATGTAGTATTGTAATATCTTTTATTTGGAAATTTTTCAAATTCAGGATATGTTCAGCTTATAACTTAATTACTCAGGGTTTTCTAAAGAAAAACGCCGTTATAAGATCGACCTCTTTATTTTTCGAGTTCAGTCAGACAACGAACAAGCCAGGTCGCTCTTTTTCGTACTGAGATCCTAGTTTTATCTAATTGTTACGAGTTGTAAAATTAATTTGATTTTTCATTCTAATTTTTAGCCAAAGTTTTTTCTTACAAAGAGTTAAAACGCATAAAAAAATTACAGTTTATTTAATTCACAAAATAAAAAGATTTATGGATTTAAAATTCAAAATCGTCTTTATCGCTGCTGTATGAAAATAACTAGACGCTGGTTGCAAGCGTTTCTGGGCTACCTATGGCCACTGGAATTGGGTGGTACAAATATGTGCATCTAATTATAGTCTTTTTAGGAAAATTATTGACTGAATTTTCAGTTTGTTCCATGTTTAACAGTTGAGCTTAAAGTTTCTGTCAATTCCAATAATGGGTAGATTTTATCAGAAAAACAAAGAGAATACAAAGATATAGCAGAGCGGCAATCTAATAAAGGACATAGTACCACTATAGCTTGGGCTGTAGGCAATTTTATAAGTAGTACTGAATATGAAAACTATTTCAGGTACTTCTGCAATACATTAAAAATATTTGTCGGGACAGTCTAGATGAACTACCATACAGTTCATTACCAATGTTCATTATTTGAACTAGGTCTATTAATGATGAAATACCATTATTTCTGTGAGCACATATTAATGATGTAAGGGACATACAATCCTGGACAAAAAGATTTGGAACAGTTGATCTTAATTGCGCAAGGTTTCAACTATTAACAAATTTAAAGGCTCCCGCAGTATCTCAAGTAATTTATTTCCCCCTCCCCCCCTCTACAATGTTGAAATAACTTTTTTCCAGTTGGGGAATGTATTGATTTCGAAATTTTGCAACATTGAAAGGGAGAGAGGGGGGAGGATAGTAGCTGTACTATCTAAACCCAAATTAATGAGGTGTCCCAATCATTTTGTCCAGGATTGTAGCTACACACTGGGTACCTGCATTCAACCCAAACAGCACCATATTATCTTGACTGTAAGGTGCTTGGATGGTCTTAGAAGGATCAATAGGACCTGGAATTGTTTCTATGTCTCTTGATAGATCAAAACATTTATGGTCCAATCTATGATTCAAATTCTCATAAACACTTAATGTATAGTCATTCTTATATGTATTCAAACTCCATGCTGCAATACCTTTTATTAAGCATGCTGGATTAATATTATTCTTTGCTAGTTTCATCTTACATTTGAAGGATTCTTCATACCTCCTATTTCCAAATAACCATCTCATGTTCTCATTCTTGAGTTTACTCTTGCGATGTGCAATCGTGAACCTGGAATTAATATTATTCGTAGTGACATATTTATGCACCTGAGAGGAGCGTGGAACTTCTCTTCTTATATAAGATTTCAATAAACACCTTATGTTCCTGGATTTATTTGGAAGGTTGGTAATTTTCTTGACTGGTATTCTGCTGGGTTCTCGATCACGGACACGAACACAGTAATGATCAACCACAAACTTGTCATATCTAGATCTAAGGTTCTTTATTGATACATAGTTGTTTTTAACAATACCAATGTTCAACACAACAGACAATTCGTCAGCTTTGTCAAAAAACTGACACTCAAGTAAGACATTCACAAAAGCTTGTATTGATAAACTGGCCAAGTAAAGAATAGAACAACAAACAGTTGCTGACATACTCATAAATATCACAAGCCAATAACAAAATGAAAGATAGAATATCATCCATGTACAAAACATATTTCTGCATAGAATAACCATAAACAGAACAACACTGCAGATATCCATTATACAGAAGTTCGATATTACCTGAAAGCATGACTTTTGATTATGTATCTCAGTTTAATTATCAAGTATTTTAAACATATTTTGTACATAATGCAAATTTGATAATTCAAAACACTTTGGTAATTTAAAATAACGAATCTCTTGAGCACGATGCAAGCACTCATATAATTACGTACTGTTGATTGGTCAATGCGAACGTGTGACTGAGATGATACGTTCTTACGTGCGATTGACCAATGAGTAACACGTGACCAATGAGTTTTGCGCCTTTTCTCGAGACCACGGGGGGAAAAACTAATTTAGGACTGGCCGTACCACAGGTAGCCCAGTAATTAGAATGTACCGAATACATAATCTTTAGACTTTACACATTTGAAGTTCTCATTACCAAATCACAAAAGAAACACTTTAAAAAATGAGTTCTTTACTTTTTGCTGAGGAAAATGAAGTTTGAAATGAATTTATCCGTATAACATATTAAATTTCGCTCGCCTACGAAGTATTCGCAGTCTATGCTTTTATGAAACCTAATTCGAATTGGTTAAACGTGAGGCTTTAAATCTCAATTACCAAACCTTCTAGACGGCAAGAAATGCATTTAGCAGAATTTTACAGCAAACTTCCTTTGCACTACAGAGAAAGATAGCGCGAGTTTACGCAGCCATGCGTCAGGTTAGTTGATGTTTCTGGGATTTTTTTCTAAAATCGTTTTAAACCATTTTGCTAACTTTAACTGACATTAGAAAACTTTGAAACTTGTTGTAACTTTTTTGTTGTGTATTTTTTTGTTAACAAAATATTTAATGATGTATTTCTGCTGTAACATATATATTCAGTTTTATTTTCTCTAACAGTGCTTTCAGTACATAGCTAGATATATTACTTAAGGTAAATGAGTCGAGTAATCGCTATACTTTTTTTTCAACTGACCATTGTTGGATTTTTAACTGCAGTTCTCTTCATGATGGTGTTATATATTTTTATACCAAATGCGATTCACTCCTTGTTTCTCATTACCTATTATATTATGATGCATGAGTAATTAAAATGCTGAGGTTGTCTGCAGCTGGAAGGATTGATCTATATTCTATTCACTAAGGTCAATTCTACAAGAAAAAATCTAAGCGAATCCCAAAACCCTATCCCGACTTCTTCTTTTAAACTATTAGGCAAAATTTGCATGTTCAAGAGAAATCATTTCATTTCAGTTTCTAAAAATTTTCCAATCATCTGCAAGCAAGTTTTAAACACTAATCGTAAGACTCACGGTTCTAAAAAACATTAATTTTCAAAGGCAAGAGATAGTTTGGATTTTCCACAAAATGAAAAACACGGAACTAAGTTTCTTTTAAAGTTGAAAGTTTCTATTTTTCCTGATGCCAAATGTTGGATAGTTAATGTTCCCTTGTTGAAATTTAAGTACAAACTGCAAATCCGTCCTGGATCAAAGCGCTGGCTATACACCCAGCTTGATCCAAAATTGGAGTCTGGCTCTCGTACTCCTACATTGTACATACCTCCTCGAACAGCCTTGGCTTTCCAAGCATGACAGCCGGACGAAAAAGTAGCACTCCCTCTTATTTCATATTCGTGTCCTTTCCAAAAACCTTCCACTGTTATGTTATTCTCACCATTAGCAACACCTTCATAACATTCATAGTCTATTAAACCCCATTTCTCAACTTTCCAGTTAAATGGACTGCCCTCGATATTGATGCCATTCAACTTCACCGACACCAGGTAGTTTCCAGTGGATATTGGTCTGTAAGAGAAATAATATTTACCGTTTCCGAGGTCATGAACTGGAATATCATTAAGGCTCCTTTTCTTGTGTTGAATTTGAACTTGTATCTGTATACCGTCCTCTCTAATTAAATTCCCTTTAGAATCCCTCGTAACAACAGTAAATTCTTGTGTTTGATTAATGAGCGTATTATACATTACGCCATCCTCTCCTATTCCCATCCGTAATGTCGTCTTCTTAGGACAAGGAGCTTCCTTAACAGTCCAATTAAACGGGCTACCCTGGATATCAACTCCGTTAGTTTGAACAAAAACCTGGTGGACCCCGGAATCTTGAAGTATGTATGATGCCCGGTAGGTCCCATCACCATTGTCGGTCACCTCAATTCTTCTAAGCCCATCAGTGGTACACGGGGTCTTGATCTCAATAGATACATCATCACCCCCAACATCTCTTGTCTTCCCATGTTGATCTTTACCATGTATAGACATTTTGATTTCTTTTCCTATCTTCAGATCACCCTTTGTTTTTAAAACACAATACTTGGCGTCACTTTGTGAGTCAAATACCCGACCCACTTTGTTCAACTCTGCTTCGAGATCTTCTCCTTTGTATGAGATGACATCATCAGTAAAAGGTTCCAATGGCTGTGTGCCAGTGTTCAACTCCCTTAATCTATCTAACATGTGCTTCTTCATATTTAACACCTCAACCTGACTGCCGTCTCTTAGAGCTTTCTCGGTGAACTCAATGCTACTGGAAACATTGCTTAAATCTAGCTCAAGTCCCTCTTGTTGCATCTCTAACAACTTCAGTTTTCCTTTTTCGATTTCTTTGGCTTGCTCCTGAAGTTTGTTACGACAATCTTCTAGTGCTTGAATTCTACGATCAATGGACACGTTTATTTGCTGAGAAACCGTTAGTCTAGCTTTCTTAACACGTGAGCTCATCTCGACCACGCCCTCCACAGCATCGCGCAGCAACTTTTCTTTTGCTTTCGTGTCCTCCAGAAGTTGAGTGACAACATTTTCCTCCTTGCTATACACATCCTTAACAAATTGATACTTGTGATCTCTGAAGATATTAACCAAAGTAAACATGAGTGAGAAATAGTTTGTAAGAGTAAATTTAGATTACAAAGAAGATCTGCTTTCAGAAGGAAAGCATACGCGTTTCTACCAGAAAAGAAAGTTAATCATTTCTGACTAGCGGTAAGCTAAAGCTAAATCCTTTACGAGCCACGTAGCCCATGGAGCCGGTGCTTATCTTCGGTTTCTGTAGTGTTAAGCGGAAGAGAGTCTTTGACACCCCCTGGATGGGACACTAATCCATCGCAGGTTAGCTCCCAGCAGACGCTGGTATTCATTTACCTACCCCGGAAGGATGGAGAGCTGAATTGGCTTAGGCGGAAAAAAGGTCACACAAATATTCGAATCTCGGCAAAGCTGGGGATTGAACCGGGGACTTTGTGGTCAGAAGGCAGAGATCTTACCAACTGCGCCAACCATGCCCGACCAGAAATATGCTATAATTATGTTCTATTTATGTTCCAGTTTGTGGGCCAGTTTTACTTTTACTTTCAGATTTTGTTATTATTACTCACAACAATTTCTATTTTTTTCTTTTTTTGTAGTATGAGTACACTTTCCTGATGTATCTTAATCCTGATTGGGATCCTGACAAATACGGCGAAACTTCATTCTTTGAATTACGAAAACCTCCAGATGGACGAGAAGTTGTGAAGGGAAAGGAAGAATATGATTGGATAGGGTCTGTTAGCCCGCGATATGGTAGAATAGCAGTTTTCCGGGGAATTATCCCACACTCTGCCAGGCCTCCGAGTCCAGATGTTAAGGGTGCTCGATATACTTTTGCTTGCAAGGTGACTTGAATTTTATGCAACCGAATTATTTTAATAATCGAGTAATTGTCAGTGATATTTTTTTTTATATTTAAAGATTTTTATTGTAATTGTTGCCACTTATAATTAGCAAAGGTTGGTTTTTAGTATCTCGACCCGCAATACTTACCAAGGAAACTTGCTCTTACGCTTTGCCGTTTAAACAATCTTGGTATCTTTTATGATCAAATAGACGGAGTTGCTATGGGTAGTCCTTTAGCGCCTGTATTATTTAATCTTTTTATGGGTTATCATAAGCAATCTTGGCTCAATAACTATCAAGGACCCAAGGTTTTGTATTACAAGCGTTATGTTGATGACACACTATGTTTGTTCGAAAATGAAGATCACACTATGTTCTTTTTAATTTTTTAAATTCTCAACACCCTAATATTAAATTCACTTTTGAAAAAGAGGTAGATTGTAAAATTTCTTTTTTAGATGTTTTAATAAATCCGCTGATAAATACATAACTTCTATTTTTCATAAAAAAAACATATACCGGACTTTTAACTGACTTTCTTAGTTATAATTCTTTTAAATATAAACAAAGTGTCATAAAAACCTTAGTAGACAGGGCATATAAAATAAATACCACTTCCAACGGCTTTCAAACCGATCTTAAAAGCTTAATTCCAACATTCTTAAACGTAACTCTTTTCCGGCTTTTGTCATTGATAATGTGGTCAAACGCTAGCTCGCCAAAAAATAAACAGGACAAACATTCTTCTGTTCTGGCTCCAACTCAAACGATGCCGTTGAAATAAGAGATGTCCGTTATTTTAAACTTCCCTTTCATTGGTCAGTTTTTTGAAGTTACTCAATCAAAAATAAACAACCTGCATGTAAACGTTATTGTAAAGATTTAAACATTAAACTCGTTTTTCCTTTTTTTTAAAATAAAAAACTTTTTTCAAAACAAGGACGCCATTCCCATATCTCTCAAATCCTCTGTCGTTTATAAATTTATCTGTGCGGGATGGTGGATCCCAATACGGCACTTCTCTTCATTTATCGACAAAGATAAGAGAGCATTTGGCTTCTGATAATAACTCACATATTTTTAGCATTTAAGTAAAAATTTTGACTGCAAAAATAACGCTTCTCCAAAATATTTTAAAATTATCGATTCCGACAAATCTTTTGTCAAACTTAAAAATCTAGTTCAATTAACGTGTCATATTTTAATGGACACATTGTCACTAGTTATTTTTCTCTAGTTGTCTTGCTTTTAGCCTTGTAAGTAAACTTGCATTAACTTGTCATTAGTTCAATTATTATATTTAAACTTGTAGCTGTTAATCATTTTAGGTTTTATATATTCGAAATTGTAACGGTTTTTCACATTCTACTGAGGATGGCATTGTGACAATGTCAAAACATGTCTGGAATAAAAATTATATTCGTATATTTGAAGTGTATTCTAACTTTGATAATTACTAGAAAATATAAAGAACTGAGAAAAACTGAAGGAAAACTGGGTTAACACTTTCATTCTTCTTGAAGGAGTTGGCTGTGCATGATGCTAGTTTTGCTCTAACTTGTAGTTCTATTAGTGCGAAGTATCCTTGAGTTGTCTCATTGGACCTTTTGAATAAAAGACGGTGTTACTAATTTTAGGTTGGACGCACATACCGTATCGCTCGAGCCAAGGCTCTTCTCGAGACAATTGAAGGCGCCGAGCCTGGGGACCCAGATTACAAGCTCATGCAGGATCTAACAATGGGACTGTACGACGATCCCTCGCCAGACAGACCTCTTGAATTTATTGAAACCACACTGGAGAATCGACAAAAACAGAAGAAGAAAATATTACAAGAACAAAGGATGAATACTGTGAGAGCACTAACCGCAAAACATGCTTAAGTTTTGTGGCACTTAGAACTCGCGGTGTGCGGAAGGGGGTTGAGTGAATTGTATTTAACGACAGTAAAATGCATGAAAATAAACGGACTTT
This sequence comes from Zoanthus solanderi, assembly GCA_024336925.2. NCBI lineage: Eukaryota > Metazoa > Cnidaria > Anthozoa > Zoantharia > Zoanthidae > Zoanthus > Zoanthus solanderi. The sequence continues at coordinate 1,879 of JANCMA020491862.1, read as the reverse complement.
AATAACTCCTTGAAAATTATTTCAAAGTAGCTTAAGAGATGTGATAATAAAAGTACAACTATTCTTTGATCATTTTAATAGCATGTATATTACGTTCATCTATCTCATGAGAATTGTGTCTTTGGAAGTGCTTGTGGTTGTCTAATTCAACAAAATCGACCTGAACACATTTAGTTAACCTAAATACAAAAAAACATTTTTTTGAAATAGACATCAAACGAAGCATTCCATGCTTATGAATAGAAGCCTCTCAAACCGATAAGAAAACAAAAATAATATGTAGAATTTTATATAGACAACATAATTCCCCTAATATTTTTTAACATTAAAGGGACTTATTGTAATGGGCGATAAAATTATAAGTATTGATCTACTTAAACATGAAACTTGTCGATTAAACTAGGGTTTTTTTGATAACTCTTCGGTTTTACTATCTCATTCCCACCAAAGACTTGCAACTCGTGTTTATAAGAGTTCAGCTACTTTGATAGATATTCATCTGTATTTCCACTCTCTGAGGTTATAAAATTGACACTGGAACTGCAAAACCAGTCAAACAACATTCCTGTCGCACGTCTCCTCGTAAACAGGCAGAAATTGGCCGACAGGATGTAGATTAATTAAAATGTGGTCATTAAATAGTCAAACAGTTCTTGGAGCTCACCAATGGTCTTGTTAACTAAGAAAGATGAGGGTCAAAGACTGTGTGTGGATTATAGAATGGTAAATGCCCTAACTGTTCCCTGCGCATACCTACTTCCTCGTATCGATGACTCTCTTAACGCATTGTCTGGTACTAAATCGTTCTCAACATTAGACCTTGCTGCAAATCGGCAGGTTCCAATGGACCCTTATAGCAGTCCGAGGACACCATTTCGTCACCATCTCTGGCCTATTTGAATGGAAGCAAATGCCATGAGAAGCTAATGCACTCTGCTAAAAGGACTGTTAAAACTTGAAACCTGCCTTATATGCTAGTTATTGTACGAGGAAACCGTTCTCCTATATTTGGGCGAAACTGGCTGAGAGAAATCAAAATAAATTGGAGTGAAATAATAAAGTCGGAGAAACAAGTGAGTGCGGTTGTGGCATACACAACATTTGTTGAAATCTATGTGAAAAGTTAATGTAGCAGTAAAGCCCAATGCTTTACCAGAATATAAGAAAGCTAAACCAGTCCTCTGGCCTATATGGTTACTGGTTACTCTCCCATACTAATTTTAAAAATTACTTATTTAAACTTTGCCGTAGCAGGAATTATTTTGTTGATCATTTTAAGATCTGTAAAACCTTTTAGTTTTACTAGTAGTTAATTGATCGATATTGTAAGCATGGTAGTTTATTATGTAAATTTAGTCGGTAGATCACATGGGTAGATAATTAGTTAGTTGATATGTACAATGTACTTCACCCCTTAAATAAAATTCTATTATTGTTATGTCCCCTACCATTTATAATTACGTGCAATGGTGGAAGCCGAATTATAGAGATTAGAGGAGAGTGGAGTGATCCTATAGCATTCTCAGAATGGGTGGTAGTCAATTCAGATGGGAAAAGTGTAAGAGTGTGTGCAGATTTTAAACGGACATTAAACCCAGTTAAAGATATGGCTCATTATCCTTTACCTACACCTGAAGATATTTTTGCAACACTGGCTTCAGGTCGGTCGTTTTCTAAGTTAGATTTAAGCCATGCTTATCACCAACTGAAACTTTCAGAAGAACCACAAGCTTATATGGTTATTAACACTCACAAAGGACTGTTTTCTTATCAGCGTTTACAGTTTGGCGTTCACAGTGCCTTTGGAATTTTCCAGCGAACTATGGAAAATGTACTAAAGGACATTCCACATTGTGCAGTGTATATTGATGATGTAATT
>JANCMA020491759.1:0-10547 GCA_024336925.2 Zoanthus solanderi | reverse complement strand
AGAGGTCTATTTGTGATAGCCTACTAGTAGAGAAAAGATGGCGGATCAAAATAGTAATGAGCCCCGTTTTGCTATAACATCAGAGAATTTCAGCGATATTTTAATTTGTACATCCTTTTTGACCAATTAGTAGGTTTATACTAAAACAATTAGACCTCTCGGCCGAATGAACTACGAGTTCGAATAGCCCATTGACTCGTAGTCCATTCGTCCTCGAGGTCTAATTGTTAAATATTCAGTCGTATATTACCTTAAGAGGAAAGGAATAGGTATGGGGAAGGGGTAGGTGGCGCTTTACGATCAAATTTTCTACACTGTTGAAGACATGTTTAACCCCGGAACATCCAAGGATTGGGATCAAATGGATCCCCCTCCACTCAAGTTTTTCCATTATATTTCTGAAGTGTTTTAGCATTGCCCACCAAATTTTCAATAGCTGCCCTTAGCGAGTAATTTTCTTTTTATTACATAGATATGAGTGTTTTGAAAATAAGAAAAAAATTAGACGAAAAACAAAAGAAAAACAAAGGAATGACGTCAGCGATATCTTTAGTAGTGAGGATTTGGAAAATATCTCACTCGTATCCCGGATGTAGTTTCACATGAAATCTATAAGTGGCGTATTTTACAGTAAAAACTCATATCTATGTAATAATCCATTTATAATCAGTTTATATCTTGTTTGTTTTTTGTTACATACTTACTGATATAAAACAAAGTTCTATTTTCCATGCTACTTCTTTAAATATTTAAGAGAACTATTGTAATTTATTTAGTTGCTTGTATCGGAGTAAGCATGACTTATTTTATTGCAACAACGTAATACAGCGTAGCCCTATGCTGTAATCGACTGCCAATTTTTAAGCTTAGAAGTTGTTCTTTTAAACTCTAATAAACATGTCTAATTAAGTAATTTGCATCAAAACTCCTTTTGAAAAACTAAAACTCTAGTCAAAACAAATGACTATACACACAGAAATTTCTACTAAACATCTAAATTACAATTACAATCAACGCTATACTTGCCATTGTGAACAGCTAGTTTGAAAATCGTTTATCATTTCATGGAGCATCCAAAGGAAGTTTTTCTATTGCAACCAGGTATTTAAACCTCTTACAAACTGATATATTTGGAATGACGGTTGGGGTCTTAAAATATGTCAAGGATCATTGAATTCATTCAAACACTGAGCCAATGAGAATCTGTTTAGTACAAATAAAATTGAAAAATTGTTTTTTAAAGAATAAAACCACCTGATGAATACGTACTATCTTTTGTTTTATGTAAATGAACTATCAAATAAAAAGCGAAGTAAATACGAGCGAGATCGAAAAAGAAGAAGAAGAAAAAAAGAAGAAGAAGAAGAAGAAGAAGAAGAAGAAGAAGAGCAGGAACAAGAACAAGGACAAGTAGAACAAGATCAAAAAGGATGAAGAGGAAAAAAACAGGAACAGTACGTCAAATCAATATGGTGCGATGTTTTTGCAAGTGTGTACAGTGTCAAATGTTGAGATTCTAAGCCTCGTCTTTGCGATGTTGTGAAGAGAATTGATCCATGGTTCAATCTCCTTATCCGGAAAGACGCGAAAGATATTAAAGCAATTTTAAGACCTCGAATGTTAGTCCAGGCCGAAGATTTTCTCCTCAAAAAAAAAAAAAAAAAAAACTAATAAACTAAGAAAAAAAGACAGATATATCTTCTACAAACTTATAAACCCGGCAAAGTGAAAAGTTATAGCCGAGTTTAGTGATCATCTAAAAAAATTGCATGTATTAATTTGCCGATTTGAAGTTCATCGGCCTTAAAATTAAAAGGAAAGGTTCGTGGAGGGAAAAAGCTCACTGTCGACAATTTTTTCAAGTTCCATTACTTTTTTCGAATAATAAACGCTTTTTTGGAGTATTTTACAAAATTCTTCCACGTCAATTATTTACCCTACCTTGGGGGAACAACACGAAGTCCGAATGCGCGGCTAAACTAACTTCGTAAAAGTACTTCTAAACGCCTATCTTGAAACTTGTTCTCTATGAGATGCATGTGTCACACTTGATGCGTCGAATTATGATTTATTTGCGTTATAATTATTTATAAATTTATAGAAGAAGTGATGAAACTAAGCCGGATGTTATAAAACTAAAGCTTTTAAGTGGAATACACCAACGTATACATCCACAAACATTCATCCGTTTTTAAATTAATTAATGTTAATGCCATTTATCATTGGTAGACAATAAAGTAATTACAACATCAAATGCAATTTTCCGATCAATTCTTTTTATACTTCTCTCAAAAAATTGAGTACTGACCTTAAAACGTGTTTAATAATTGTCTCATTAATAGACATTAATGAAAACTGTCTATGGTGGCGGCATTTTTTACAATTTTGACGACAATTGTTTAAAAGTATGATCATTGATGTTCAACCAATTTAAGCTGCCTGCAAAATAAATATTTGAAAGTTGTGGTAAACATTTTTCGTTAAGGTCACATTTTGGTACTTTAACTTTAGGAAAATCGTTGCTGAAAAAGGCAATTAAACACAGATTTACAATTTTTTAGATACTGAAGCAAATGCATAATTATTTCGTTATATTTACAAACTAATAGTAATAAGATAAATGTTGTGACTATCAATTCTAAATTATTCATTTCATAATATTGTTAATTCGAAATAACTTTTACTACCCGGCTTTCACTTAAGAAATAAAACACGTTCTCCGTGCCTTCATAGCCTGGTGAAAACCGAGGCGAACGTTTGGGAAAATTCGAGAGCAGATCAACGAAAAATCGAGACGCAGTCGAAGGTTTTCACCTGCTCGAGAATTCTCGCAAACTTTGGCGAGGTTTTTCACCAGACTATAAAGGCACGGAGAACAAGTTTTATTTCTTTTATAAACTTATTTTCCTTCTTAACAAAGAGAAAGACGATATACGAAAATACTTTTAATTTTTTTCATGTAAATTCTCACAACTTGGAGACAGCCAACCTTATTGCTTATGTCATTTTCGTCTTTCATAGTACGATCAAAACACACTCGTTGACCAATCAAAACGCTCGTACTATCCAAATTATTTTATAAAGTGAGTTGAAGTTTAGGTTAGTTTTAGTTTTGTATCTGGAAAGCCTTTAGGCAAATAAAACATCTTTTTAAAAGTAAATTTATGTAAAGATTATAAAGAAACTGTTAATTTTAAAATGTGACTCATCTTTCTAATTAACGCATCCTTTTATTTAGCCTCTAAGCTCAATGTTTTTGCAAAGAATTACTTTTGAAATGCAATTTCGTAACAAAGGCGATCTTGCTTTTTAAATCTTCTTCTAGGGAACTTCTTAAAAAATTGAAAAAACTGAAAATTTGGTAAGAATTGTTAAGCTTTAAGTTGCTCTCTTGAAACAATGAAAATTTCAAAGTCTACATTTTGAGCAAAGCTCTATAGGCCTTCAGCTGCCGATGTTATGTAATGTATTGACTCAGACGTCTTTGGAATCGTTTTAATGAATGAATTTTTTTTTAATGAACAGTCTCACTGAGAACTTCTTAAGTAAAAGCCATGAATATAACAATGAACTGAAGGGGTCATGTTGAAAACAATAAATATATGAAAATCGCATCATTGCATGGAGAAAAAAAGGAAAAACGATGAGAAATAAGATTTAAGTAATGTTATTATCTACATTGCGGCCTTTGTTTAGTAATAGTTGTGCCGCATATTCTTTGTTTCAGTAGAAGTTCTTCAAACTAGAATCTTCGGTCATAGATTTGAAAACATCTTTGAATATTTGACGAAGCGAAGTGATGCGCAGTAGTTGGCTTTGTCAGTTTTAGCGCATGTTGAAACAAGAAACTTACCCTTATCTTGATAATACAAGCTTATTTCGATGTTTAAAACAACGTTTGATACAATATTAATGTAGGGTGACAACGGACATTTTAACAAGCATTTATCTATTAACACAGAAATTAATTGGATAATTTTTAGAAATCATTAAAATGTGGGGAAGTAGCGTTATATTTATTTACTTCCAAAAACGCATTTTAGTAGCTGTACGTTAAAGTGCCTTTGACACGATTTTTTCTTGAAATCTTAAAATAAAGATTTTATGTCTATGTTGCCAAAAAGTTTGATTTTTAAAAACATTGTTTTACTGTTGTGCCAGAGCAATTCCTGGTCAGAAAATACTTTGACTAAAGTGGAGTTTCCACAAGCAAAATTTCCTTAGCAAAGTTGAAAGTCTGCCTGAGTAAATGTGGAACTTCGTTAAATTTTTTTATAGCAAAGTTATTTCCTGAAAAACTGGCATGCCAGCTATATTACATTGCAAAATAAATTTTGCGAATGAAAACATTGCAGAAAAACTGTTTCCCATTTACACGGACACACTTATTTGGCGTAAAATGTGCTAAAAAAAACTCTGCTCGTGCAAACTACGCTAAATGCTGAGTCCCACCAATGCTTGTTTCATGTTGTTTCGTTTGGCGCATTTTTTATTTGTTCGTGATATTACTCGCGCTCAGAGTTTTCTCAACATTGTAAGTGGAGTCTGAAGCAGAAATATTCTCTCTTCAACTTTCTAAACAAAGGAAACCTACTAAGTATCAATGAAACTTAACAGAAAAAATGATCAAACTCAGCCGGATGTTATAAAAGCAATAGATTAATGGTAACAGATGGAAATTTTAAAAAAGGTGATACCAGTAACAGATAGAAATTTCATTCCGTTTGTGTGGCCAAATGCAGGAAAAAGCTTCGTCTTTGTCATAAAACAACGGCACAGTGGGCCACATTTCAAGATGAAACAAAAATCGACAACCGCATATGGCAACTGCAGTAGTTATTTAGAAAATTGCAGAAAGATTATTCCGTTTGTATGGCAATATGTTGGGAATGGCTTCGCTTTCCTTTGTCATAAAACAAGATGACAAACGTTTAAAAATTGTAGACGTTCTGTTTTTACATAAATTGCTGTAAATGACGAACTAAATTTTTTTTCTCCGCCAATGCCTACACAGCTATGCTTGTAAAAAAATGGTCCAACATTGGTCAATATTATTATAGTATCGTTTGTCAGTCTAAGTTTAAATTGTAAAAGAAATCCTTAATCCCTTCGTTGTTGTAGTCAACATAAATTCGATAACGTAGAAAATATATTGAAAACATACCGGTAATTATCGGTTTGTGGTCGCAATTAAAACCGGTTTCTTTCAGAGTACCAAAAGTCCAAGAAAAACCACTTTCAAAGCGATGGCATAAGGACTTTCTGCCTGGTTACCATGCGGTAGCTCAAAAACCGAATAAAACTAACATGTGTTATTCGATTTCATTTTTCTCTGAGAGAAACAAGTTGGCACCACTTGCGAATTTCAACACGAAAGTCTCAAACCCTTTTCACCCTATATACCGGGCTGGGCACTCTCAACCCGGAAGGGGGGCTAAAATAGCCCCCATCGTACCTAATTTTTGTTAATTAAGCTACGAGGCTGATACTTGGCGGAATTGTTAACCATGACATGGTTTAATGTTTAATGATGTTTCTGTAAGGTAATTAACTATGACGTCAAATCTTAAATTTTGAATCCTTACCTCTACAGCTCTGTTGTTATCGATTAGTTGGCTTCATGTTTCTTTGCCCAAAAAATGTTTTCATGCAGCAATTGTTATTGTTATTAAAACGACAAGACTTTTGAGCCCAACCCTAATGGTAATCAATTGCCCTCGAATTTTACCAATTGTTATCGCTTGCATGCACCATGATGGACTTCTGACTTGTGGCGTTTCAAGGCAAGAACAGGGAAAACCAAGTGTTACATAACATGAATTTTGAGCAGTTTTCCATTTTAGACCATATTTTTATCCACTAATTTCAAACGGCAACCCAATGAATATACGCTTTTCAAAGCGTCTTGTTTTGAAATGATTAAGGATGCAACATTTAAACCTGTATTTATTGTTCCAACTAACGGAACAAATACTCAGAGAAGTTGCACATGCACATAACAAATTTTCTGCACTGATTATCAGCTTGTAATGAATTTGATACACATGAAACCTCTCCCATCTACTTTCGCACAGAACACAAACTAATTCCTTCATGTGATAAGATAATTCAAGGTTGATTTTTATGATCGCTTTAAGAAAAGTAAGGAGCTGACATTTCAAGCATTAGCTTATTTTGTCGGAGAAGTCAAGGGGCTCGAAACGTCATTTCCTTACACTGCTGAAAATTACAAAAATCATGTCTTATCTCGCATTGTTCCTTCTATGATTCCACTTCCATCAATGAACAAAAATTGAAAACCTATATTCAACAAAAAATGTATTCTATATAACTTGAAACTTGTGGCTAAGTCGTCGGCCCTTAAACCTTATTGCCACGGGTGTTCCAATTTGTATATCTCTTTCCACAACGAATTTGTCTCCACTTGTTGAAAAACGTCGATAAGAGTGTTTTGATAACCTTAACACAGCACCAACATCAGCAAGTTTTTGGCGAACATTTTCCATTGTATCGTCATCGTCTACCAAAGACTCAGGAAGCTCAGATATCAGATCAAGAAGCTCGCAAGAAGAGGAGGAACATTCAGTTTCTGCAGGTGTTGGGCATTCGATAATCGTTTCAATTTGAGAGTTTGTGCTAAGTTCCGGTTTTAAATCCAACGATTCTACTTCTATCTCCGTAGCTTTCGCGTTAACCACGAGGCGGTCTTGGGAGGAAAATATCACATTCTGTGAGCTATATTGTGAGTTATTACAAGCCAATGAAACAAAGCTTCCCAGAATAGGGTCCTTAAACTCTTCCGGTTCTCTTCGTTTTGGATCCCAAAGTCTATGGCGGTAACCGAAATTGCCGAGTTTGCGCTTAAATACATCGTGGAAGTTACATAAATGGTTCTTGTAATAGTTTCGCATAAAACAGCCGAGTTTAGCATCTGGAAACGTCCCTCCTGACAAATTTTTCACACTCTCATATGACTCATTAAGAATTGCAATAAACATGTTGATAAGGACACAGCCCATACAGAGCATGTAAGAGAACACAAATATTGGTCCAATTATGCGATTCACGTTCTGCAATTCTTCAAAATGTAAGTTTCCACCCAGAAATTTTTGTAACAGCGCACTAAATACTTCAACGAATGAAGAATATGCTTGGACAGCATTTCCGAAAACAAGCATTCCAAGACAAGCGAAGGAAATTAGGAGAACAAAAAAGATGACGGAGTACGATAACATATGCGATGAAGATGTTCGTAGAGAAGCTGACATTTGGCAGATGTGCGAATTGAATCTTAGTAAACGCAACAACTTGACTGTCACAATGAAGACAACGACAGATAGAACATAAACTTCCAGTTGGTACCACACAATTACATAATCAACGCTGCTAGTTTCAAACGGATTGGCTTGAACTCTCTGAACGAAGCGAGAGACATACTTTTCCTTAAAGAAAAACAATACTACTGTAGTAACGGCGCTGATAACTTGCAGAAGATCCATCCAGTTCCAGAAACTATTAAAATAGGAACAACTGAACTCGTACATTTTGCGCAGCTCGCGAATCAAGTAATAAACTAGTAAGACAAGGAATGCTATTTGACAAGCAACAATGAACGAACCAAAACTTTGGTTTGGATTTGCGTAAAGCGATAGCGTGTTAATGTGTGTCTTCGTTAAAGGTTTTCCCATTGGTGGAACTTCATAAAGTAACTTTGCAACCGTAAACAAAGCTGACGCAGGCTCAAATACAGTGAATTCAACAAATACCGCTACTGTTTGCTGGTCCATCCAGTTAAATGTTTCCAATTTGGAGATCACATCCAACGCAGTTGGTGAGTTGTAGCCAAGATCAGCAACATATCCACCACCATCAAAGGTTGTCTTGATACCTATTATTTCATATAAAACCAACCTTAAGTTGTCGCTTAACGAAATCAACTTCTTTAGAAGCTTTGTAAATATTTTTTGTTTGGCCCTCACTTTATAAAGGAAGCAAAACCGCATTCTAAAATATACTTCAAAAAATAACACCTTAAATAAAGATATTTAAAAGTACCTACATTTTTGGTCAGACAAATTAACATAAAATGATAACTTATCAAGTACTGAACTAAACCTAGAAACTGATATAAATTATCTTAGGTACAAAATGTAAGCGACAAAAAAATCAAGCCTGCTTTGATAGACCCATCATGTATGGAGCTACATCAACCTGAGAAGGACATAGCCAGGGGGGGATTCCAGGGATTCTGGAACCCCCTCTCTCACACCTCAATCTTTCACTGTCTCAATTTTTAGAGCGACCCCACTGCGATACTTATCACTGACCAAACAGTTTCTGGTGATTTGAAACCACCCCCTTCCCTCTTAAAAATGCTGGCTACACCCCTGAACCAACTGGAACAGAATTATTGAAATTGTCTTCAATTAAACATTATGGAAAACCGTAGCTATTTTGAAATAATTTGATACAGTTTTGGATTTGGAATAGTAGTGAAAAGGAATTAAACTGACGTTTAGGACTGAAGTCCTTCGTCAGAGTGAATTCCTACTTTCCGAAACGTCAGTTTAAACTCTTTTCACTACAGCGTAAAACTCAATCATTTATCAAATTACTTCTATTGAAACACCGACGCAGCATCCCACTTCTGACTTTTAGCCACGATGCACCATACCATTACAATGGGAACATGAATTTAAACTCAATGTCGGATTTAACAATTAGACCTCGAGGACGAATGGACTACGAGTCAATAGCGACTCAAACTCGTAGTCCATGAGGCCGAGAGGTCTAAAACAAATTTAATTAACCTAAAATAAACCTACTAATCGGTCAAAAAAGGATGTAGAAATTAAATTATCGATGAAATTCTCTGATATTATAGAAAAACGGGGCTCATTACTACTTTGATCCACCATTTTTCTCTACTAGTAGGCTATCACAAATTAGACCCCAAGTAGATTAGCCAATCAGAATGCAGGATGCGTGTTAGACCGTAAGTAGGTTTATACTAAATTGAGTGATCTCTAGTAGCTCAAAAACGCTAGTATGAACATTTTTTCTAGAACAAAATTAATAAAAAATTCTCCGAGTTAATTCGCGGTAAAACTGTAAATGGGATTTATGTTTACCTCTATATGACAGAGTATTCAGCTCACTTTTCGTTCTATATCTCCAGGGTTTGGGGCAAGCTCGTTCCAAATCAAAGGTCGTGTGGAAAATACTTGTGTTATAAACTGATATCCAGCCAGGCATGTTATACTCAGAAGTGTATTCAGTGGAAGATGAGTAGGGAAGAATGCATCGCCTAAAATTAGCTTTGAGATCTGGCTGGTCACGGGTAGGTTCACATATGTCGACTAAAATCAAAGGGTAGAAACGTTATAATAACGTTAAGTGATGGTAATGATCATCGTCCAGTATCATCATCATCATCATCATCATCATCGTCATCATCATCATCATCATCATCATCAAAACCATCGTCACCATCATCGTCATAAATATCAAATGCATTATCGTCATCATCATCATCATCACTATCATCATCATCAACATCATCATCATTATCTCCTTCAATGTAGTCACCATCATCGTCATCATCATTATCATTGTCATCATCATCGTCATCATCATTATCATCATTATCATCACTATCATCGTCATCATCATCGTCATCATCATTATCATCGTCATCATCGTCATCATTATTATCATGACTATCATCGTCATCATCATCGTCATCATCACTATCATCGTCATCATCATCATCATCATCACTATAATCGTCATCATCGTCATCATTATCATCTTTATTATCGTCACCATCATCGTCTTCATCATTATCATCATCACTATCATTGTCATCATCATTATCATCATCATCCTCTTCTTCTTCTTCATTATCTTCATCATCATTATCATCACTATCATCATTATCCAACTATTATTACTCTTAAAAATGAATGGACAACGAGTAAAAGGCAAACGGTGGAATTAATTTAGAATTAAACAACTAGGTAAGTGGAAAAAGAAAATAGTCAAGTTTAAAAAAAAACTCATTGCGAATTTATTTATTCTAAAAAAATAAAAAGAAACTACAAGGGGGACAATTGAAAACTGTAATCATTCAGAAAGCAGGATTTAAAGCCTCACTGCGTTTGATCAAAAACCATGAAGATTAAAGAAACTTTTCACTTTAAATTGTCGCAGTTGCAAGTGCATGAAGGATAAATACCTGATTTAACTCTAAGTTGTCTTAAACGAGGCATTCCAACTAGGAACTGTTGTCTATTGCTGATGAATCCTTCAGGATGGTCAAAAGGTCGGTCGTTGTACCAGTTGGTGTCAAAGAGACCGGGTACCAGGATTTCCTTGGACCACGCCCAGAATGAGTCACTGTTTTCGATCTATAGACGATTAATAAATTTTATTTTGATGAAATTGTCACAAGTTTAGTGAACCGTCTAGTTACTCGTGGTACCACGAGTCAACGTTTGGGTTCCATTTCTTTTTCTTTTTTTTTCATGTCGCGATTAGCGATTCGG
>JANCMA020491653.1:0-10547 GCA_024336925.2 Zoanthus solanderi | reverse complement strand
TTGCTTATTAAAAGGGTTAGTTACTTTCAGTTCGTAGTTTGTTTTCAAATACACCCACTTGCTGGCAATATAATGAATTCGAAATTTTACATAATAAACTCGGCTTTCGCCTCGTTCATTATTCAGATTTCTTGTTCATTATAATACCAGCGCGTGGGTGTATAAGTAAACAAACTACGAACTGAAAGTAACTAACCCTTAAATTATCAGCATATAAAACGAATGCTCCTTCATTTATCTGATCAGAAAGGTCATGGTGATTGTAATCGTGAATAAGAACTTAACTTGTATGTCAAGAGCACCAGTAAGGAAATAAAAGATATCAATTGAAAACAAAATGAGTTATTCCTAGAAGAATTAAGTCGTCCTTATGCACACACAAAGATTCGATGATAATTGCTGTTTGAAATCCTCACCTCTGATACGGCAGCTTGTACTGCTATATCCGATCCATCTGAAACTGACCGCATCCTTTTCTTTATTTCTTGGTCATTACAAAACTTTTTAATTACAGCCCTTTAGATTCGGGTATCGAGCCTTGATTTCAGTGACAAGCTCTTCATACGTATGTTTCTGTTGCATAAGAAGCTCGCGGACAAAGTCTTTTACTAAGACAATTTAACGTTGCCAGTCTTAGTTTCTTAAATATTCCCGGCCGTGCCATTTTAAATAAACAAGCACCTTTGAAACGAGTGTACATACAAGGCGATCAAGCTCCTTTCATGAATAAACAATAGCGTACAACTATTCGTCATCGTAATGGTTAAGCTGTGGAAAAGGTCATTCGTAATAGAACTGATGTAAGTTATAATGAATAAAAAAACAAAGAAATTTATGCACCTCACTGAGGTGGGAAACAATAAAAGAGTACTTCAACAAAAAATTCGAATCTGAGAATTGACGCAACTAATGGGCCACTTATCGACCATTCTTCAGTCAAAACGTACCACAAATCAGGCCAATGGTATAATATTAAAGGAAAATGGCATTGTCATTAAAAACAAAGAGAAAATTGCCGATTTATTCAACTCTTACTATGTGAACAATGTGGATGTAATGACTCAACAATAATAATATGGTCAAACTTTTAACAGACACCAAGCATCACTGCGATCTTGGATAATAATTTCTTGATCAACAACCAATTAAATAATCTCACTTTTAAAGCACCAAAAAAAAAACAAGTAGAAGAATTTTGCGGAAAATCAACATTCAAAAATCCTGTGGACTTGACAGGATCCTTCAAGACTACTGAAAGAAACGGCCGCTGTAATTTTAGGTCCATTATCAGATAGTATAGCAGTGATCAGTGAACAGAGTTGGGTATTTGAATGCAGAAGAGCCGGGTTCAAATCCCCGACTCGGACTACTGAATGAATTTGTCCTTGGTGATCCCAGGGGCAATTTCACCACGCTTTGTAAATAGCCTACTGGTTTGCCTCCTACCAGTTGGGATTCTTAACTGGGAGAGAGAAGGATTTTAACATGACACTGATAAGACCCTTTAGGCTTTAGCAGTTTAGGGGAGTTGTCATTACCTATTTAATTACATATTATTATATTATATTAGTATATACTAAAAAAAGTGGATTCCATTAAAGTTGCGCTCTGATTGGCTAGTCAAAACGAATATCATTTGCTATTTACCTTCGGCGTCCCGGTTTGCATCCGTGACAAGCGAAGAAATCATCCAAATTAACGACAAAGCAGTCCCTGAAAACACAAAAAGCGACTAAATTTGGTTTGGAAGTTTTTTAAGGTATGGTTTATGTTTTTAACCAGGAGTTTTATCAATAAAAGCCAATGAAATATATTTTGTGTACAAATGCAAATATTGCGTGGCCTCACTCGTTCACTTAAGGGGAGGGTATACCTGAAAAAGCCTTTTCTTCCAATACAAACTTTTCAAGGAATTTTGTAGCATGTTTCAACATATGACTACTAAACATGACCAGCAACTCCATGTTTGAGTCTCTCGTTGCCATGGTAACAGAGCTAGCTTGAATAAACTGCTGAAAAGCACCCTCTCCTTGAGAAAAAAACGAGCAAAAATAACTAGACTGAATGACTTAAAAATATTTTTTGCAGATGCCCAGTATGAATGTCTTTGGGATGAGCAGAGGATTTTAATTTGTTTTAAGTAATTGCTGAGAGAAAAATATTTGAGCCTAAAATTTAGAAAAAACAAGACTTTTTTCTTCAATTTCTCCCTGCCACACTAAAATAAAGCAGTAGAGTTACCTTGTTTTGGGTTTATTCCAACAAAGGTTTCTCCTACATAATATTCAGCCACAAAGTAATGGGCAAATTTAAAATCACACAGTGGAAGAGTGTTTACAATGAAGCATTTTTGCCTAGATACAAAAGCTCAAAATTATATGGGTTAAATAAAAAAAATGCTGGAGTTCGATTTCAATACTTTTTCAAGAAACAACAGTTTAGAACTGTTTTTGACACATCAAAAAAGAGAAAAAAAAATGAAGTAACCAAAGATTTGAAGCTAAATGAGCTGGATTGCACTCAGATTTCATAGATTTATAAATGGACTCAGATAATGAATTTGAAAAACAACAAATTTTGCCTGAAATACAAGCTGTCTAAACTCTTTTATTTTACTTTAATTTCAACTTTCCATTAACGTAAAAAGCATTATAAAACAATTGTCCGTCTACAGTAAAGTGGAATTTTTGTTAACAATCCTGAAATAACCGCGCCGAAATCACCCATTTCTTGCTTGTGGGTTGTTGACCGAAATATGTGCACGACAAAAATTGTGAATCGTAGACGGAAGTGGAAGTGCTCTGCGAGGGTGGTGCCATGGTAGAACTTTTGAGTTTCGTGTGCACGGACCTAGTTCGAGGCCCGTAGTGACCTTTTTCTTAATTTTTAATTTTAGTTTTTTTTCTTTCTTTTGTTTTTAAATTAAGATTGCCTATAATACCTTTTTCTTACTTTGTAATACAATTTAATATTAAAACATTTGGAAAAAAATTATAATTTAATCATTAGACTGTTTTGTATTATTGTCCATTAAAGGTCCATTAAAGGAATGAGTTGGCCCTTAGAGCCCTTTGACTATATATTTTATATTTCAAAACTTTCAAGAAACATTACTTTCAAACAAGAAACTAGCAGACTACAAAGAAATAAAAAACAATTACTTACTTGAAACTTACTTATCACAACTAAAAGATTTAAGAGTCGCAGTTACCAAATTACGACTTTCAGCCCATAATCTTCCTGTTGAAATTGGAAGATATTCGAACACTCCAAAGCAAAATCGTTTGTGTACTCTCTGCAACCTCGGTGAAATAGGTGACGAATTTCGCTACTGCATGGTGTGTCCTCACGAATTTCAGAAGCTGAGAACTAATTACATGCAAAAGATAACTTTAATTTACCCGAAATTCAATTTGCTTGATAGAGAATCCTTATTTTCATATTTAATCTCAATGGCTGACAAATCAATAACTACAACTACCGCAACTTATTTTTATAAGTTACTGAAGTTGTATAATTTGTTAACTAAAATATGAATGATTACTTGTTATAGAAGTTATATAGTCTTTTAAATATTTGATCTGTATAATGCGTTTATAGTATGTTATGTATATTGTGGGTAAGAACTTGTAAACCGAGTTATATACCTTTGCAAATAAATTATTAAATTTCAAAATTAAATCCCGAACAACGAAACGTGATTTCCCGAATCCCGTTCCCAAAAAGGCCATATCCCGCATCCTGGCCACACCTGCCATCCCGAATCCCGGCCTGTTTTTTTCTTCATATCCCGAATCCCGCCCACAAAATAAGCCCAATCCCGCATCCTGAAAAACCTGTTGTGGAACCTCAAATCCCGATCGCGTAGGGATCTCGGAATTTCAGGATTCGAGCGGGTCAAAAAGTAGAGTCCCAAAAACAATGTTTGGGGTCGTCCCGAAACTTTGTCGGGGTTTTTGCATAAATTCTCACTTGTGTACGTTAAGTTTTATTGGGGCTGAGACACTTAATTATTTGAATAGCAACACGGCAGTTTACCGCAAGCAATCGACCATTTTATGTCAATAAAGTGATGCACTGAACATGTGTATTTTATGTATGTTAAATAAAAATCGGCTGCAGCAGAAACATACATGTGCTTTGTCAAATACCATAACCATATATTTTGTCAAAATATTTTCATTTTAGAAGAGGTTTGCTTCAAACACTTACCTTTAGTTTTGAGCGATAGCTGACTGTTAAATAACTGCGATCGTCAATCAGATCTTTTTTGGGAAACAAGTCATGATGAATCAAATACCGGGTTCGTTTAATGAGTCGCCGATTCTAAGCACGGAAAACGGAATGTAAAGGTTACCTTTCTTTTGGTACTTAAATTTTGTGTAACTGGAATATCTATATTTCCTTACAGCTTACAGCTTTAATATAAAGCAAGCATTTTTTTAAAAATAAGGTTGTTTTGAATTGATGCGATAACCGAGTGACTTACTGTATTAATCAGTTTCAAAATAAACTTTTTGCTTTGTTGGTTTATTTTCTTCAAATTTTCAACGGCAAAAACTGTAGGCTTTTATCAAAAATTTAGGAAAATCTTTAAGCCACAAAAACTAGAAACTGATGGTAAACATTGTAACAACGATTATAACAGAGTTTTTTTGTGACTTGTTGATTGTAATAGTACAATTGGTGTTGTCGTTTGCCCATTAATGTTCGCGTGTCATCCTCAAATGGATAGTTTGGTTCCAGAAGGGTGCCAGCAACAGGGAGAGTCTTGCACCGACGTCCCATTAGTCGGTGAGCAGGGCTTGTGCCAACACCTTCTGTCGGTGTGTTACGCCAGTCAAGTAGTGCTTAAAACTCTGACTGGTGAGACTCTTGGTATTTAGTGAAAAGGCGTTTTACCATTTTCACTGCATTTTCCACCTTTCCATTTGAGTGTAGATAGTAGGGTCAGGATGTCTTGCGTGTAAACATCCAAGTCTTTGCAAAGACTGCAAACTCAGCAGAAGAAAACTGAGGTCCGTTGTCTGTATGGTATACAGGACAATGTCCAGTATACCATACCGGGCAAATGTTGCCTTCATTTCTCTAATGACACTGTGTGAAGTCACTGTGTTCAAACGAGCAACCTCAATAAAGTTGTTGTAGTAGTCACACAGGACTAGCAGTGTTCGATTGTTGACTTCACAAAGGTCTTCACCTACCTTGGACCAAGGTCGAGCTACCACGTCGTGTTGCATGAGTGGTTCTTTGGCCTGGCCAGTGTGGTGTTCAAGGCAGTTGTCACACTTGGAGATGTACTCTCGCAGCTCTGTCGACATTCGAGGCCAGTAAAGGCTTCACATGCTCTACCAATGTAGCCGTCAATGCCAATGTGGGTGTTGTGTACCACTGCCATCATCTCTTTACGCAGGCAGGCTGGTACAACTAGAAGCTGGCCCTTGAAAACCAGTTCATCTTGAACTGTAAGGGTGTCACGGTGGTCAAAGTATGGATACAGGCATTCTGGCAAGCCTGACTTCGACTCTGGCCATCCCTGTAGTATGATTGCTCGTAGCTGCTGCAGTACGGGGTCATCAGCCGATGCATGGCTGATTAGTTGCAATCGTTCCTCACTTATTGAGAGGTACTCCTAGTGGTCAACTGCCTCAAGGTTGCTGCTGAAGTTGCAGGCATTAACCTGGGGTAGAAATGCTCTGCTGAGTGTGTCAACCAAATACATGTGCTGCCCTTTCTTGTAGAAGGCTTGCAGACTGTATTTCTGCAGTCTCAGGAGCATGCGCTGTAGTGGCTTCTGGAATATGAATTGTATTGGTTTGTGGTCACTCTCCACTCGCACTTTGTCACTTCCATACACATATGGCACGAAATGTTCCACTGCAAACACTATGGCGAGAAATTCCTTTTTAATTTGAGCATATCGAGTTTCAGCAGGTGTCATCGCATAGGCTACAGGCTGGCCATTTTGCATCACGGCCGCGCCCAAGCCATACTGTGACGCATCACATTGCAGAACTACTTCTTCATCAAGGCTGTAGTAACGCAACACTGGTGTGTCACTAACAACTTTCTTTAACGTGTCGAGTGCAACTTGCTGCGTGTTGCCCAGAACCACTGCACATCGCTCTAAGTCAGTTCCTGTAGTGGCTTGGTAATGTCGGACAGATGTGGCAGGAACTTGCTAAGGTACTGTACTAAACCCAGAAATCTCTGAACTCCAGCCTTGTCGGTAGGTGCAGGCATGTCGATTATTGCTCTGACCTTGGCTGGGTCAACACGCAGTCCCTTGTTTGTGGCTACGTGTCCAATAAGCGGTACCTCATTTTTTTGTAGGTTCAATTTGTCAGTGTTCAGTTTGACATTGCGTTCTTTGCATCGGTCCAGGAATGCTGCAAGTGTCTTGTCGTGGTCGTGGTTGGCTTCTTCCAATGTGTTGCCATAGCCAACCACAATGAAATCATCAGCAACAACCTCAGTTCCAGTGAGTCCCTTCATCTTGCGTTGAAACACCTCTGGGGCGGAGCTGATGCCAAAGGGAGGTTGTTGCCAATGGTAACGGCCAAAAGGGGTGTTGAAGGTTGTGAGGTACGACGATGACTCCTGGTTTAGTTTCACATGCCAGAAACCATTGCGCACATCCAGCTTTGTAAACACTTTGGCACTATGAAGACGGGTTGCAATGTCCTCAATCGTAGGTAGTGGATAATTTTCCTGCTGGACAGCACGGGTCCAGACATATCCGCATTTTCCCAATTGACTTTGGCACAGTGACCATGGAGCTGATCCACGGTGTAGGCGTGGTCACAGGTACAATAATTTGTTGTTTTTCCAGTGTCTCTAGAGCCTCTTTCACTTTTTCTCTAAATACGACAGGCACGCGACGCGATGCATGTTGAAACGGATCCACTGACTTGTCAATTCTTATGTTATATTCACCCACAAGTTCTCCAACCCCTTCACTGAAAGCTTCGGGATATTTTTTCAGCAGTCTCTTTGTTCACAGGCTGTTTGTTGCTGTCCACAGAGTAAACAGGGGCACTTCTGGTCTCTGTTTATTAAGTTCGTCATTATCCATATATTTGATAATTTTCATGCCAACACAGGCTTTTCTACCAAGGATTGGGCGAATTGATTCATTCTCAACAAGTTTGCAATCTTATTTACAGCGAAAATTGGCACGCCACACATGCATGAGAACTTGACCCACCACGTTCAATTTTGATCCTCCAAATGCGGTGATTCTGGTGCTGACAGCTTTGACATTTTTTAGATGGTAAACGTTTGTCGCTTTCTTGTACAATTCAAGTGGGATCACATTGCATTGTGCCCCCGTATCAGAATGAAAACGAAGAAAATTTCCGAACTCGAGTTTTACAGTTACCAACTGCGAGTCGTCTAAGCTGAGCGTTGAAACCTCGAATATTTCATCATCTCCGCTTTCATTGTTGACAGCTTTGATATCTTTTTTCGATCACGTTTACTACTGCGACATTTGTTGGCAAAATGCGATAATTTTCCGCACTTCCGGCATTTCTTTTGGTAGGTGGGGCACATTTCTTAATGCTTACGTCATGCTGCTTTCCGCAATTTCCGCACTCTTTCGGGCGCACATGGTTGCCTTTGAATTTTCCTTTCTTTGGGCTGGTTTCTTTTCTACCTTTGCCTGAGCTGTAGAATATAACTGGCACTCCCGTATTGGACTCTACAACTTTTATCTGCTTTTGCATGCTTTCAGAAGCCCTGCAGATATCATCTGTTTTTTGTAACGTCAGGCCAGTCTCTCTCAGCAGGCGCTCTCTGACCTTGTCACAAATGCCAAATAACAAACGATCACGTAAAATTTCATCTGGCATTATGGCTCTCCACAATCTTCCTAAGTTCAGTGCGATACTGCTCGTATGTTTCCCCTGGCTTCTGAACACGTCGGTTAAAACGATAGCGTTCAAAGGGAATTTTGTAGCGAGGTTCACAATAAACTGGCTCGATTTTTTGTGCGTCTCCCACGTCGCTCCACTCGAAAGTTCGGTACACATCCTGTCCATCTTCCCCAATCACGGTGACCACAGTAGCTACTTGCACTGCCTCATCTTATTTATCAAGCTTCGTGGCGAGTGCATAGTTGTTCCACGCCAAGAGGAACTTTTTCCATTTTTCCGCAGCGTTTGGGTCGTGAATTTCAAGCAAAGACGGCGGCGGCAAAACAAATCCAGTAGTCATGTTTACGAGTAGAACAAATTCTTGATCGCGGCTTTAAAGAAAAGCTACGTGTAATGTTGATACCGCTATAGCTGTCCACTCGCTGCCACAATGTATGAATACTCGAACAACTTTTGTGTTCGTACAAGCGAGGTTTATTCAATCTAATCTTTATTCACGCAATTTGCTATATAAATCAAATGTATTTCCGGAGTTCCTGTGGTTAGCGTCGGTTAGCATAGTATTAGCATATCGTCACAATTATATGATATATTAAGACTGAAATTTGCCTCGGTTTGGGTTATATATATTGGCCAGTCCAAATATTTTTAAGTATTCCAAAGACATTAGAACAACAAAAAATAAACACAGTGAACATTTGCTTGGTTAATCAAAATCCTAATTTTAACTAGTACATAAATATTTATTAATTTTTATTTGCAAAAATGCCAAACTTTTTATTTTAGTTATTGCATAGATTATCTCTTAATAGAATTAATTGACTATTGATATTTTTTAAAATAACTTTTGTAACTTTTATTTTGCAGGTATAGGTTTAGTGCAGCAGATAAAAACGGATTACTAAACTTTCATGCGAATGAAGAATGGAGTACAGTTAATATTAAAAAGTGGGTTAAGAAAGCATCAGTTCTATATATTGTTCCGGAGGTTTGTGTAATTTCTAATAATTGCTTTAGCATATATTTTTAAACCAGGGGATGAAGTTTTATCAGTAGAAAAGCTTTATTCAGGCCTACAAATTAAGTGTACACTTATTCACATGCCTAACCTAATGTCAAAATAAGTACTTAATAGGAAAATCCTCTCAGGAAGCCTAGGCCCAGACATTAGCATGTGATTGGTTCTAGGACACCTAAAGAAATGCTTTGGTAGGTAATTCCACCCAGGGCAACAGAGTTTGTACCTTATATTAGCAGGTTTCTCGGCTGAGGACCTCATAAATAAGTACTTAGGTAGGAAAATCTGCTTAGGATGCCCAAACTACATTTACATTTATTTTGTTCTAGGACGTTTAAAGAAATACTTTCATTAGTAGGTAATTCTGCCCAGGATGCCCAAGTTCGTAACTTAGCAGGTATCTCGGCTGAGGATCCCATAAATAAGTATTGAGGCAGGAAAATCGAGGCCCAGGCTCAGACATTAGCTAACATGTACCGTATTGGTACATGTGTTATGTCTTAAATATTTTTCATCATTGCAGCGCAGGCCATGTCACGCACCAGTGCAATGTCGAATGAAGATAATTAACTCACACACATAATAAAAGTTAAACAATTTCTTATAAAATTATCTATCTTCTGGTAACCAAATCGTTTCATGCTCATTTAATTTTGTATATTTTTATGGCATATAGTTTATTGTTTTAAACAAACTTGTAAGACAATATAGAGATAAGTTTTTACCATATGTGGGGAAATTGAAAAGTAAAAGGTTAGAGCCATGCATATGCTGAGCCCTGGCAGTCCAGTTGAGGGGAGTCCAGAAAAAACAAAACATTACATCCAGACCACTTGATGCTGGTTTTTAGGAATCCCATTGAACTCTTGGTTTTTCAGGGTTCTGTACATGTTTTGCATTTACGTATACTGTAATAGTGTAATGTACATAACCGCAAAAGTACTTTAATCATAATATAATATATAGCATTGGTTATATCTGTGGTACAAACTCTGTCTTGATATATGATACTGTTTTTGTAACATTTTTATACATTTAAATTGTATTTATTATTTAAGATTGAATTAGATGATTCATCTGATGACAGCAATGAAAATACTCAAAAAATCCAATCTAGTTCTTATGGCGGTACCCAATCTATGGAAATGGATCCCGAAAGCAGTGAAATTGTTTCTGAGTTCATGGAGGGTATCGGTCAGGTAAAAACTATGCAACACTGTCATTACACTAATCTGAAACTTCTTTAACCATAATTACGTTATTTTACTTTGTAATTGCTAAATTATTGTACATTTCCTACAACATATTTATCATTTTATTGTGTGAGTCATTTGTAATTGATGTTGGAAATAGCAAGTCAAAATTCTTTTCTTAATTCTTAAGATATTTTTGTGTCTTTCACATTGTTTTATGCTTTTTCAGCTTGCTAGATCCAATCAGCATAGTTCAGACTAAGCATGAAAACATTAGTTCTACAGGGCATGAAGTTTTATTTTTAGTGGCTTCTAAATTTTCTAAAGTGGTCGCCAAGGCTAAAACGTTAGGAAGCAATATATAATTTATTGGAACATTTGGCACTCATGTCCAATACACACCATCTGACACGGGTCGACATAGCAAAAGTCGGACCGTGTCAGGTCGTGAAACACTTA
>JANCMA020491549.1:0-10549 GCA_024336925.2 Zoanthus solanderi | reverse complement strand
AATAAATTGTTCAGTGATAAAAAAACTATTAGATTATCAGGTCGCACCCCATTGCACCTCGAACGGTTTTTGCGCTAAATGCTGGAGTTGTAGGCAGCTAGGACGAGCGCGCGCGCGCTCTGTACTTAAGTTTCAAGAAGTGAAGTAGGTGGTTTAGCCAGACGCTATGAGCAGCTGTTTATTGTTTTAGACGAATAGAAACAATCACTTTTCAGTAAAAATTAGAGAAAAGAGTTTTTGTTACTTAAGATTACTTATTTTCATTTTACGACATGGGCTTTTAAACTACTTTATTCTTAAACTACATTTTCCTTTTTTTAACTTCTACTGAGAGTTTATTCGTGATTCAACTTTGTTTTAATAAATGCATCAAAAATGAAAATTAATCAAAATGTTTTTCCTCAAGCAAATTTAGAATGTGAAGCGTGTCAAGAGACCAAGGCCCGCGGAAGGCACAAATGATTGGGTTTTAAAACCAAGAAAGTTGTTTTTTGAAGGCGAAAATGAGGTAGATAACAAACGTGTCATTAAAAATTTAATTGTTAATGACCTATTTTCAATGTAGTTTACTTTACTACATATAACTTTGCCATGTTAGTTTTGGTTTATAAACAGATTTATTGGTATAAGAAGTACAGTTGCATTTAGTTATATTTACCAAACTTTACAATTAAATTATATTATATACTCCAGCATTGTCCCAGGCATCAAGGGGGGAGTGGGGTTTCAATTGATTAATGCATTATACTGTAAAAAGGACATAACTTTGCATTTGCAGATCTATTCATAGGAACTAAAAATTTACAAATAATTAGATTTAGGGTGAATTTGGTTATAATCTGGCTGGGTTCTGAATCCAAAAAAGGATTTTTTCTTTGGTAAAATCCAAAAAAGTTCACCAGTCAGGATGACTTCGAAACGTTGGACATTGGCGTTGATTTTTATTGTTAAAAAAAGTATGTATGATATTAATAATATATGATCTAGATACAATACAAGAACATTGCGTTTTTTCAATCCTAGGCCAGTCAAAGGGATCCAGGGACTGACTAGGGAGGTGATAGTTGCTCTCATTGCTAATATTGAATCCCAGGAGCACAGGCGACAGTATGGTGCACTTTGCAGTCTTCCACCAGAACATCCAAGAGCAAGTTCAACTGACGATGTTGAAGCATTTTTTGCCATTGTGCATAAAATGATGGGGGAATCATTTGATCTCAAAAGTTTCTTTGAGCAGTACCCAAAACTTGTAAAGGAGTTTACAAAACGAATTGACCATAACACCCCATTCTACTACAGTACATCGAAAAAGAAAGATTCCAGTTAGGACCACTTCCATCATTCAATTACCCTTCAGGAGCAACTGAACGGCTGGACAAAGTTATAATATTGAGACGGGCAGATCCAGGTGTCATTGTTGCCCACCGAGCATCTTTACCCCAACGGGGCAGGTCGACAGTCCGATCAGAATTTCATAAGACACCCGAATGCCTCCCACCAAGACTATGAAAACTGCAAGAGACAAAATAATACAAAGTAGTAATTATTACATAATATGTTTTTCAACATGTGATTGTTAGAAACAACTAACAGACCTCTTGTTTACTACCCCTTGTTTTAAATTGCACTTACAAGAAATTCCATTGGACAGAATGTTTTGAAAATGACTGTACAATCTGGTGTACATTGTTGTGGATAATGCAAACCATTCATGTATGTTTAGTAGCTGAAAAATGTATCAGTTTAATATTTACATTTAGTTAATTAGTTTAGGCGAGACCAATTTAATTAAATAGTTCCTACTAATCATTCCATCTTCATTCCCTGATGATGCCATAGATCTGTGAAAGCTTGGAAATTTTTTAAGAAAAATGTAGCATATATGACCTCATTAGATTTATAATTTTGAATAGTTTTTGTTTTGGAAGCATTAATTTTAAATCTTATTTTAAATAATTGCTCGCTTTAGTTTTCAGTATGAATCAATTGTGAAGTTTGGAGGGTTTGTAAAATAGGATATTATTCAACTTGGTCTGGGCTCTAAAAAGGAAAAAGGAAATGAATGAGAAATTATATTTTCACATATTAAATGTCTACATACTGAGGGACCCAGTAACTACACATACAATTTCTGGAAAAATCGTTTTCAAGAAAATTTTGTCAATGCAAAAAAGAAAAATCTCACACATTAATTTATTTTTGTTAAATGAAGCACAACATTACTGTACACTGTGGCTTGCTTGTATAACAGGGTTATGCAATGCTTTTTTTTAGTTAATAAAAGCTTCATATAAAATCCTGGACGAAGCCAGGTGACTCGGAACCGAATATGTTCAATCCTGCACTCAAGTAATTCCCCTGCTAATAATGCCTTCGTAACATAATCAGTTAACTCTGAGGCTATGTATCCAACATGGTGCCAACCATTTAATCCATAATCCACCTACACAGAAATCGCATTTTTGTCTTTTTCATTATTTGGTTCAGGAGAGATTCTCACATTTACTTCACCAAGTGTTTTTATCTTATTAAAACATCTTTCAAGGTGTAACTGTGTTTCTAATGTATGTGCAACTCCTATAACTTTAAATGGTAGGGTATGTGTTACATCTTCCTCTTCCGTAGTACTATTAGAAAAAAAAATGTTGTTGCTGTCCATATTTGGCTGCAATATCAAGTGACAACATTATCAACAATATAAGATTATTTCAATATTTACTTGGTTTAAAATTTTGATAATCATTACTTTTAAAAGAGATTTTGCCCATATAATATATTACACTAAACCTTAATGAGTATATATACCAGTTGTCGAGTGGCAGTTCAAGTCAAAGATAATTTAAAATGATTTGAAAGTGTTTAGATTTGATTTGAATGAAAACTGAAATATTGGATGACCAATTTCAATTTATTTGGTAAGTTGACCATAGAGTAAAAATTTAATTTGTAACTTTTACTACTAAAATTTTTCATTCCGTGTACCTATGTCTATGACATTTGCAGACTCAAACTAAACCCTAACTCTAATCCAAACCCTAAACTAGGATTAGGGTTTGCGTTAGGGTTTAGTTTACTTATCAATGTTTGGGTCTGCATTCTGCAAATGTCATACACCCTTTTTCATTGGGCCAATATCAATCAATCATTTATTGGAATTAATTTACCATTTACAGATTGTAACACATAAAACAAATCTATACAAACATATATTACAGCATACACAATAAATAATAAAGATAAATTATATTACATAAAATGTTAATATATATACATAAGTGTACAATGTGCCCTCCCGGTTACCACCATAATGGCATTATAGCAGCTCATGAACTTGGGCACACGATATATATATATATCAGTTCAAACGGGTTTCCTGAGCCAACGAAGATGCTTGGCCAACAGAAGGATCCCAAAAGAGATACAAAGTCCAAACCATGGCACGTAGAATTTTTCTTTTTTAATTCAGCACTATTGTTTATTTTACAATTATGTTGTTGTATTTCACAACATGTTATGTAATACCTTTAGGAATCATTCCAGTGTGTGTGCTTTGGTAAATAATTAGGAGAGGTATATAGATACTCCGTTTAGGGTAAACTTTTACTATACAATGTCGCCTAATGTTGCCCAATATCGCTTATCAACATCTGTTATTGCCAATCATCGCGGCGACATTGTTCCCCAGAGTTGGCCTGATACAGATTTAATAACACTTTCCATGAAGGCGTTTAATGCGAAATCTAGTGTCAGATCAGACGGGGTTTGTTTCCAACTGTCAGAGCGACATAGTCTATGTATAATGGCATGCATGCCTGCATCGTACTTGCATGAACCAAGTTTAACAAATATTGTCAGATACTCTATTTTGCAAATAATGTAAACAAAACATAAGAAGAAATCTATAACTACAGCAAATAAAACAGTTTAGTGGCTCATAAAATTTCCTTTATTTGCGGCAGATGCTTTGAAAAATGAGAAAGAGTTTCGTTGGAAATGTTATTTGGCAAGGAATCAGAGGAAGATAACAGAAGCTGAGCGGTTTCTTCTGGATAGCGATCAGATCAAGAGCTGCATGAATCGGTTGGTGGACTGGGGTTCGAGTTTCGAGGCTTTTCCAGACCCACGGTCTCTTCCTCCCAAGGTACAGGAAAACACCATCAAAACGGCATAACAGGACAAATTAGTCAAATCAAAATCAAATCAAATCAAATGTTTAATCATCATCAATAACATTTAAATAAATATGTGTAACTCCTCTGGCCTGCAAATAGTAATTCTAGTCTAGGCAGGACAGAGGATTACAATTTTGTTTAAGGTTAATAAAGATAAAAGAAAGGAAATTTAAGATTATAACAATAAAGGTACTGTACTATTGATGGGATTCAGTTCGAGTTCATTGTTTGAATAAGTTGCCGAAAAGAATATTTTAATGAAAAGAATAATAATTATAAATATAATAAAGAGAAGAGGAAAACAACAGTCAGTTCAAGCTACAAAATAAAATAATTCGGAAGGATCTGTATTGCTTTGTGGACATCAATATAGGACTCCTCAGTCTTTGTCATTGATAAAAGTGCATTCTTAACATCTTTCTTAAAATAATATTTTCTTTTATTCCTTGTTGAATAAGGAATCGCATTCCACAACCTTGCCCCAAGTCGAGAAAAAGAATTTAATAAGACAATTAGTCGGAAGGCTTGAATATATAATTTATTTGAAGCTGAAGAGCGAGTGTAGTATGAATGAGTATTTCGTACAGTTTATCAGGAACATTTTGTGCATAAATAAAGCCACTAAGTAACGAGTTTAGCGAAAAATTGACCCAAAACAAATTTTTTGTGAGATAGCCCCTTTAAGTAACGGGTAACAGTTTTAATGTTTCAAAAAATTATCGTTGAATGGTCGAGCGAAAATTCAGCGTTTCTTTTTTACGCAATAACCCGTCAGTTATGAAAGTCTTATAACATCGTGTAATTATGATAGCTGCAAGAAAATCAACTAAGTGTTTTATTATTTCTTTATTTCTTTTTTTCAGAAAACCACTTCCAACATTTGACGAACAACAGCTTGGAGTAAACAGTTTGGACTTCAAGATCCAGGAACGACGGCTGAGAGAAATGGTATGTTTTGGTTATTTCATTCATTCATTCGTTCGATCGTTTGTTCTTTCGTTCATTCGTTCATTCATTCATACATTAAATTTTGGCCATTAACGCCTACCGGGGCGCCATAAGAGCTGAATCAGAACTGTCTCATCATTGCATCAAAAGTTATTTTGCCCTTCTCAACGCGCACTCGATTTTCGCAACGTGTTGGAGAAGTGGAGCTGTTTTATCGGTCGGAAAAAATATTTTGTTTTCAGGCGGGCTCGACTGGGAGTCCGATCAGATGCAACACTGACACTGGTTTGGAGTGGTAGATTTTATGGAGTTTATTTCCATGTCTAGTTACTGGGAAAAATGCGCCACAGAAAACCTATAAAAAAAACCAAGCTGAACTTAACTTTTCAATAAACCGAAACCTCTTTTTAATGCTCTTATAGACAAATCATATTTTGCGCAACATGAGCTGATTTAAGTTTTCTAACTAAAGGATAAAGCAAAAATACATTTATTTATTTTAAAGAGACAACTGTATACATTACTACACTGAGTCGCAATGCATAAACCAATGTAAGCATTAAATATTCTTATACATGGACCTGGTGTTTGAAAGTTAAACATATTTTTGGATTCCATCCAGTCTTTTGTCAATGTTATCTACTGCTTAGTGTCGATTTGATATTGTAGGGCCGAGCCAAGTTCCTTAGCTATAGAGCGGGAAAAGCTTCTATCGTTGGTCAAGTGTTTAATCCCGTGGCTTTTGAAATATTAGTAAAACCCCGGTTGACATTAGAACCTTGCTCGGGCCTAATTAATCCCCCTCCTACATCAAATAGTGGCCGCGCGAACAGCTCACATTGGCAAAGGTCTCTGGATGGAAACTTTCAACAAACCATGTCGCTGTTACGAATGCTTTTTGTTAACATTATTGGTTACTGACGAAATAGTTTCCTAGAGATATTTATTGAAAATATTTATTCGTAAGGTTGTTCTTTTCAATAATCGTTCAAAATAAAAGGCAATATATTTCTCTTTGTAGAAACTAGGTAAGGTCAAAAACAAGTCAACCTATACTTTCTTAGCCTGTATGATTAACAACCATCTCCCATAGGGCTAGGCGAGGTGAATAGTGGTGGATATAGCTAGCACTACCCACCGACCCTGAGGGGAATAGTTGTTTTAGTATTTACCAAAATAATGGGATAAAAATGCACTTTATTTTCAAAGAAACAATACACTGTAAACCTTTTTTCTATTTTTAGCACGCGCGCTTCCTGTCATTTTGACCGCCTCAAAATCAACTAATATTCTTGCATATCGATTTAAAAACCATGAGTGCTTTTTGTATAAAGATATGTTATTAATACTCGATTAGATGATTCCACAAGTCGATTTTCTTTCTCTCTGTCAAATATTCCTAAATTGTTTCTTATAGAAAGCTATCGTGAAAGAAGCTTCTTTGTTACGCGATGGCGCGACTGATGCTAAAGAAGCTCTTGAAGACATCAGAGACCTTCACCAGCGTCTTAGGAATCTAGCTGTTGAGGTAACAGACATAAATGACATAAATGATCGCTTGTACATTTAGGCATAGTAGAACAACTATATGAAGTTTTTTTAAGCTTTTAGCAAAGCAGTTCAAAAAAATTTAATATTTTGTAACGAATCAACAAGATTTGATCAGCGGATCAATATGTGATGTCAGCGGTTATTTATGATCTAGGTTACGATACTAGAATGATTAAAACGAGGAAAAACATGGTTTCTGTGCGGCTGCTATAAAAGAAAAACAACTTCGGAAGACATAGATCGCCCAAAAAATATCAAGATTTCGAAACACACTGCCATATGTAAGCTCTCAATATCGCAACCTACGTCATACTATACCGCTGACAATCTCATTAGCGACCACGGTATCAAACCTTTTCTAGAGAGTTTTCTTAGTTTCTAAATTTAATTTCTCAATGTAATTTGACTTTAATATAAAAGAAAACTTCACATAATTAATCTACTATACCAATAGA
The DNA here is from genome assembly GCA_024336925.2 of Zoanthus solanderi. Taxonomy (NCBI): domain Eukaryota; kingdom Metazoa; phylum Cnidaria; class Anthozoa; order Zoantharia; family Zoanthidae; genus Zoanthus; species Zoanthus solanderi. The sequence goes on along the minus strand of JANCMA020491549.1, from coordinate 3,423 downwards.
TTCAAACAAAAATATGTTAGTTTTAGCATTCAGTTCTCCTTTAAACATACAAAATAAAGGACAGGTGTTATTCGTGCCCGTAAGTGAACATCTATCGAAGTTTTAAAAACGGTTCTCAAAGTGCTTGTGTCGATAAAATGAGCAGCTATGATCAGAAATAATAAAGAATGTACATAAAACTACTAAACTGACTAAAAAATCTAAACTTCAATTATTAAATTGAAAGAAACGCTATAAGCATGGAGGTTTTGCAGCCGCGATTGAAATTATTACTAAATAATTAATTATTTTGAACTTCTTCAAGTTTCACTACAGCATGTGCGAATATACCGGAAACAGCTTACCTAAGCATTCCATGGCTATGTGCTCGATCAAAGCGGTTTGTTTCTGTTGCCTTCTTAAATCGAGGCACGAGCACAATATAACGTCGTCTTTGATCAATCTTTGTCATATTCTATGCTTTATTACCCGGGGCAGAACAGTTGCGAACAAAAACCTCATTCTTTAAAAAAGGCACACAGCCATAATTTTATCCACTGTGGTCTGCACGAACTGAATCCATCGACGCCTTATTAATATTTTCCTTGTCTCTGGCCAAGGATCATCATATAAAAGTGATGCATGAATCGATATTCTCTTTTCTTTATCTTATACGTTGCTGAAACCGCCTAAAACAAAACTCGCTATCATATTTTAAAAGAAAATAGAACCGATACAATCAAAGAAACAGAGCACGATCTCTTTTTCCTTAACTCTGTTTTTGACGTCACGGACCAGAAAACAATAAGGTAGTTACCAGCTTCCCATTGCTCGGTCAAAGTGAATTAGGAAGTGAATTTGGAAGTGAATTTTCCAAACCTTAAACGCAAATACACCATGAAGAAACATCGTAATCAAATTTTTCTTTTGTCATCACCATTAGAAGAGTAAGGACTTTCGATACATACAAAAAAACCCACATGTGATTTATATATACTTTAAACTTTTAGTGATTTATCCCATCACTTTACCTGCTTAGATTTCTTCTCTATTTGTCTTTCCTTGGTCTTCTTTTTCTTTAAGAAACATATGTTCATATTTACTATAAATTTCACCTGTACTTTATGACTAAAGTATATTCGTTGATAGCACTATATTTAGTTCAAGCCACAATAGTCCTTACTCTATATAATGACTACACAAAAAGCTACAACAGGGAGAAGTCGATCAACTTTACTAAACATTCCCTCTTGCACTTCAAAAGTTTGAATAACTGACGAGTAAAATATGTGAACAGGCCGAAAAAAAACCTCCATTATAATTAAAAACGTGATATTTTAACTCGTTTGTTTCTAATCAGTTACACATGGATTGGCGCATGCATATGTGAACGTAATAACAGATTTTAACTAAAAACCTAGTGGTAGACGTTTTTCAGGCGTTATGGTATAAAATATGACATTGACACAGCGATCTAATCACTGAGCTATGCAAGCTCCATATGATTCATGGAATTCAACTTCTATTTACGAATTCAACGCATTTTAAGCACAAAGACAGGAAAAAGTACCTTTGGCTTTGCTCCCGTTTTCTCCCAGGAGAACGACTCTAGGTCTGTCGTTTGTTCTTTCGTTTGGTCCACATAGTTAAGAGTCTCTTTAGTCTGAGCTATTTTTGGCTTTTCTTCCGTATTTCCCCATAACAAAAGCTCCGTTTCCATTGGTTCTATTGGTTTCTCCCTGGTGTTCTCCATATGTTCTTTCTCTTCTTCAGTTTGAGCGACATTTGAAATTTCTCCCACATTCGCCCTGGGACTCAACTCCATTTCTATTACTTGGTGTTTATCCTCCCTCGAAATGTCTTGCCTCTCTTCATTCTGAACTAATTCTAGTTTTTCAGACATTGTTCCCCAGGTATTGGTTTTCGCTTCTGTCACTTCATCTGTCGTCTGCAAGTAAAAAAAGTGAAACAGCAACAGTAACCACATTGCTGGGGAAACATCTCATTGCCTTGTTAAAACTTTAATTATCGCCCGTCCATTACCTAAGGCCTATTCAAACTAGCAGCTATTCAGTTATATTTAATAACCGGTCTTGAAAATAATATTTAGGTTGTTGACAGGAAGCAACACTCCAACCGTAAACAATCACATTATGACAGGATATTCAGTGAAATTTACAATCACCTTTGTTTCCGAGTCCATTTTCTCGCAACCAAAAGACTCCTTTTTCTGGTCACCTTCTGTTTTCTGCGACCTTCCAATAGTTGTTCCCTGAGCAAATTAGAGAAACTGTTAACTTTATATCTAAAAGACTCCAGTGCAGACTGATTATCTGAGGAACGTGGATGTTTGTTCCAATCGAGAACCTTGAGCTAAAAATTTCTACAAGGTTTCTATTCAAGTGTGAAAAGTTTATTTCAAAACTTTTTACGTCACTAGACCGTTGTAACTTGTAAAAGCACCGTCATCTTAATTATTTTTTTGAGCTGAAGTTTCGAGCGTATCTTGCTATTTACCTTTTCAGTTCCTCTGACGAGGGATTACCGTTGGCAAAATTAACTTCTCAGTCTACTTACGGCAAAACTAACATGGTTACCTTAATTTGAGTTGTTTAAACTACGCGTTGTACCTGCAATTTACCGACGGATTATTCTATGAGTACTAACAATTGTTTTCCTATACAAATCACGACCTGCACATCCAATTAATGCACCTTTTTTCTCATAAAAGGTAATCAATTGGTAGCCAATTCCAACATTATTTGGAACTATTGTTTTTAGGATAACACTGGGCTTACCACCACCATGACGAAGAATGATTGCATCACACATTAAACTAAAAATGAAACTCAACACCACAATTGATGGTTTGTTGATATGTAACTTGTACCTGCTTCATTTTGCTCTTCTTTTTTCTTGTAGACTTCTTCTTTGACATTTTTCCTTTCTAAATGATACAAACCTTGTATTAATAGTGAGAAACTTTACCCTGTTATAACGTAAAATCATTTATTATAGTACAGATATTCACCAACTATATCCTCAAATCTCGCGTCGGATATATAGTGCCAGGATATTTACCGAAGTAAGTTACTTTGGCAAACGATGTCACCTAATGCAAAATTGACCAAACATTTTTTGGATTTGTTCAATACATTTTAATCTGAGCATGCGCTAAACACGGAAATTTTTGCCTAACAGAAAAAAAAAACAGAAGATAAACACCAATCAATGCAAAGTGAGTTATTATGTTAAATTGGTTTACATTAACATCACAGCATTTGTCTAAATTTATCATCAGAAGACGCATTTGAGCACAAGGACATAAGTAAAGTACCTTTGGCTTTGCTCCAGTTTTCTCCCAGGTGAACGACTCTAGGTCTGTCGTTTGTTCTTTCGTTTGGTCCACATAGTTAAGAGTCTCTTTAGTCTGAGCTATTTTTG
>JANCMA020491445.1:0-10550 GCA_024336925.2 Zoanthus solanderi | reverse complement strand
TAACGTCCGAAACGTCAGTAAGTATTCTCTCGTTTTTACGGTGTAGAATTTACATTTTTATTACTAAATTGTTTCTTAAGAAACACCGACGCAGCTTAAACTAGCTTACCGCTAGTTAGTTTTCTCTTTAAGTCCCTATTTTGTGCATACGGTAAAACCATTAAGTAACGGTTTTAGCGAAAACATGACCCAATACTACAAAACCGTGCTGACATAGCCACTTTAACTACACTACACGCCGGTATGTAAATAAAATAGGAGTCTTACACAACAAGGACGGGAACGCGAACAACGACGGCTCCGAAAAATCACATTTCTGGTTCGCTCTTTACTTTTTTGTGCGAGTCATTAGGATTTTGTTTCTTTGCTTTACAACTGTGTTTATAAAAGCGTGAACACCTAAAATATGTCTGGAATGTTTATTGTGTTGTAACCAATCACAGGTGAGATCTTCACACAACAGAAACCGCAGACAGCGAACGGTTCCCTATCGGTCATGGAGCAGATTATTTTTGTTTTGTTTCAACATTCAGTCTTTTCAAAAGTAAATAATTGCCCTCATAACTAGCTCCTCATTGTATGTAGTCCCCCATATACAACTGCATAAAGGCCTTCCGAGAAAAGGCAAAATTATGTTGTGGAAGGAATAGCGAAAGTTGGGCTGTTTACTTTGCGTCATACATGTTAAATTTCGTCGGCGGTCTTTCCAGTTTGTCGATCCTGCAATCAAGGAACTTCGATCTGGCAGCACAGTAGTTCGCATGTACAGTAAAATCCAAGGTAAAATTTCCGTATTGGGGTGTACTATTGTTAAGTCATACGAACTAAACCTTACCCAGAACCTAACTTCTATAGTAAAATACGCGATGAAACTGCATGCATAAATAAGTACACCCCAGTACGGAAATTATCCCAAATCCAATCGCCTTCTGTGAAAGCATCACGATTTTTTACTTTTACTTTCTTCATGTGAAACGTCCTTACATGGAAGCTAATCACACCGTCGCGTTTGCTTCTAAATTTTTTGTTCTAATATCGCACGATAAGATGGAAGCAGTCCTCAGCACTACTCATGAGGAACAGTGGACCTGCAGTGTTTTCAATTCCAAAAAAGACAGCTTGTAACCTTAAATAAAACGAAAATACGTTTCGTATGTTGCCAGTGGTGTAAAGATCTTGCCTTCGATGCTTACAACACAATAAACATTCCAGAAATATTTCAGGTGTTCACGCTTTTATAAGCACAGCTGTTAATTTTGTCAATGGAAAAACGATGGAATGTTTCTCCATCAAGCTAAACAAATACTGAACAAAGAAAGTTTTTTTCTGTTACGCCATGGTAGTCTCGACAACTCCGGCTAAAAAATGTCTTTTTTTCATGTTTCTAATTTTAGCGATAACTCCGTGCAGGTGCCGAGCTCGATGCATTCCAACATGCAGTTATTGTATTTACTATTGTTCTTTGTCATCATGGTCGAGTCGCGGTCCTCGTTGCGTATATTTAGCGATGTCAGATTTTTGAGCGCACAAGAGCAAATTCCTAACGTTTTGCAACGGTAGAGCAGCAACTACGTAATTTTTTAGACCGTCAGCAAGAACAGCACGCGCACTTTAACGTTGTGTTTTCAGGTCACGTTTTCTTTGCTAAAAGGTGGATTAGCAAATACAGTGCGACGTTAGATTTGTGAGCGTGCAAAAGCAAATTCCTAATAACGTCAAATTTTGGTTTCCAACAGTAAAATAGCAAAGTTCCGCGATTTTTTTCCCCAGAACATCAGCAAGAACAGCAAGAGCACTTTCACGTTGTGTTTTCACGTTTAGTTGTGTTTGGTAAATTTGCGTTAGACGGTGCAGGGGCGGCGGAAGCGAAATTTTCTTTTTTGGGGGCGGACAGTTCAAAATCTAAATTTTTTGAACCTTTTCACATTTCTAAAACTAGTAAGTATGAAACGATTTAAAGATAAAAGAACAGAATAATTAAAATGTCACGCATAAGTGTCAAAATGTTACTTCAGATATCCCTACGATATCATGGACAATGTTTGATATAGAGGATATTACAACCTGGCGCAAAAATATGAAGAAGATAAACTTCATATCTTCAAACCAACGTGTAATTTTCTTTTTATTACATAGGTATGAGTGTTTCGAAAATAAAAAAAAAACTAGACGAAAAACAAAGGAATGACGTCAGCGATATCTTCACTAGTGGGGATATGGAAAATATCTCACCCGTATACCGGATCTAGTTTCGTATAGAAAATAAGAGTTGTCTACTTTTCGGTAAAACACTCATATCTATGTAATAAATAAAAATATCAAACGAGCGCGCGCGAATAAAAGATGCGTACACGCAAGGATTTTAATTCACGAAAAAATGCTTAGAAAAAAAGAACCGCAGATGAGCATTTCTCGCACTTTTTAAGAACAAAATAGTGTTTCCAAACGGACCACGGACAACTAGTGAAGATCAGAAGTATTGGCTTGTTAAACTTAAAATATTGGGAAATTTTAGCCATATTTCTCTTTCTATACAACGTACTTGATTTTTCACTTGCTATCGAATTTTACTTCTTGAAAACAACAAAACAATTAAAACAACATAATACGTGCATGTAACCATCCTTACAAAAATAGAAGGCCAAAACTTTGCAGTAGAAAACAATTACTGGGAGGCTTAATCCCTCATCAAAATTATTTTGGGGGGAGGGCAGTGCCCCCCTTCACTCCGGCCCCAACGATTCGTAAAACATTATACGCTTAATGACTGCTCACGAGGGAAACATCTGTTTTGTTTCCGAGAATCTTCGATGTTTTCCGAGAAAAGTCGAGCTAGGGAAACATTAAGATTCGAGGGAAACAAAACGGATGTTTCGCGAGAGAGCAGTCATTAAGTGTTTTTTATATCATCATCATCATCTGGTGTCGTCTGCTCCAAGCAGTTGGACTATCATGGATCTCCATTGTTTCCTGTTGTACGCCTTCCTCACACATTCTGCATATCCCAGTTCTGTCCATTCCTTGATGTTATCCATCCACATTGTTCTTGGTCTTCCTCTTCCTCGTTTTCCATTGTGTTTTTCTTCTAGCAATAATCTTTGTATTCCATCTTTTTGTATTATATGCCCAAAGTATGCCATCAGTTCTCTGTTTGGTTGTTGTTATTAGTCTACTTTTGGGTTTTATCATCGAAAGCGCCTCTTTATTTGTTTTTTTATAAAGTATAAATAAAATAAACCACGATTGTTAGATTTTCCTGCTCTCAAACGTGGCGCACAACTGCAATGCTCACTGGTTGGTAAACAATTTTCGAGACGTTGACCAGCTTGGGAACATTTGATTTAAAGTCATCCACGTGACCTCGATTTAACCAATGAGAGCGCGCATTCGAGTCGAAAACGCACTAGCCTTATAACAATGATGAATAAATATGTTAATAAGTTTTGAAGTTTTGGTGCAGTGTGAAAAAAACCAAGAAAAAGTGCTAAAATTGTAAATTTTTACAATGACAATAATGGATAATTCAGTAATTTATATCCAGTTGCAGAGCAAGAATTATGGACAGAATTAATTTAGATTTATGAGTGTTTAATCCATCTTGTGTTCTGTGTCTTCTTCGGATTTGACAAAATTGATCAAAATAAAAATCAGACACATCGCTAAAATAAAACTTTTAACATATATTTTCCCAGGCCTGGCGGCGGTGATCCTGATCCACGTGATATTTTTTAAAACTTAGTAAGATTTTAAAAGCAATTTAAATCAAATCAGTAATGCCACTAATGGTAAAAGTGCAATGCATGTGGGATGGGGCTTTAAAAGTGAACTCACGAATAGATTGCACAAACGTGCTAGTAGCTACCTTGAAGCTACTATATATTGCGCATTATGGCCACGTTGGTAGCGGGCTTTACCCCTTTAAACTACCAGACTCACTATTCTTTTATGTTAGTTTAAACTGAGTAAAGCCCGCTACCAACGTGGCCATAGTGCCCAATATAGCTTCAACTTAGCTACTAGCACGTTTGTGCTATCTATACTTCAGCAAATCAAAGAAGACTGTGATTTAGTCGTGGATACACGTCATTTGAATGGTGTTTAATATTGAAAATAATAAAATTCTTTTTATACGTCTAGAACATTTAAACTCAGCATTAGCAGCCAATGGATAAATCTCGCAAAAATTTCTGATAGATTTGAAGCCACTTGAAATGATTTGTGTTTTGGTTGGCTATTATGGACGAATCAGTTGTGCTACCGATCGATTTTTTTAAAAGCTTTGTTCAAGCTTACGTTTGGTTAATACTTTTGGTCACACAAATGCTCATAGGTTTGCTTAATTTGCTTATCGCTTCACTCCAAGTTTCCCTCGTATGATTCACTTGCAATATAAGGTCACTGTTTATACGAGCACTGTGAGTTTGGACAATCGATAAGAAGCAAATACTATTCGCATTCAACATCTTTAGCTGGACTCAGTTACATGTTATGTTCTGATTACGACGAGTAGGGCTGCTAGTAATTTGCTATATAGATGATTTGCACCTAAAAAGTGACTTGTTTTTCAGAGGTTTTCCTAAATTAAAATTATGTTTTTTTGAAAGAGGACGAGGTGGGATTGGAGCGATTATATGGAAAGTAGTAGATCACTTCGCTCGCCCCAATTTCCCCAAGCCCCGCGGACAAACAAATAAAAGGCATGGATCTGACAACAATCTTTGGTGATAAGCACTTTTGAAAGTGGTTTTAGCAGAAATTCAAAAATCAGCGCTTGATGCAATTTCTAGCAGTGTGCAGTTTTTCACGAACTTACCCATCCAAGTTCATTCCTAAGTGATAGCATGTACTAAGTATATTTTTCTTGTATTTATCTTTCCAGTCACATCTCACAAGCATTGGGTTATTTGCGTTCTTTCTGAAGCTGTCTAATTTATTATCTCGTCTTAGAATCCGATGCTGTATGTTAGCTATGCCACTCAGGAAACAATATATATGGTAGTTTTAAGGGGCCGCTAGTCCGCTACCTAAGTTGCCTTGATGTACGTTATAGTGGCTGTAAGTACTTCAATTTATCCCATGCCTTAAAAATACAGCCAATCAGAGGCCTGGAAAGCAGTAGCATATTCGGCGGTATCCAACGGGTAGTATTCCACCTGACTTTCCTGCCATTACTTGCGAACGACTATCGAAATGGCGCCAAAACTGTGTGCGTACGTTTCTGAAATGGCGCCAAAGTTGTCAATGAACATCGTGAGAGTTTCTTGCATAAACTAAAAATTCATAAGTGCTCGCCAGAACTTAAAACATCAGCAGAAACTACAGTTTTCTTCGTTCTCCATGCGGGAGACAAGTTAGTTAGTTGTATTTTTTAAGGCATGGGATAAATTAGTTATGCAATGTTTTCTCATGGGATAAAGTGGAAATTCCACTTGTCACTTGTATTTTCTTCGTATACACACTCGCCTAAAGACTCGTTTGTATACGGAAAATACAAGTGACGCATGGCATATTCCACGGTATCTCACTCGAAACCATTGCATAAACTACTATGTATTACGTATCATATTATATCTCGTTTTGCGTTCATTCGCCAAGCCGATGGTCAGTAAATATGTGACATAAAGTAACTTCTGTTCATGTCCTCAGCGCGCTCATACATATTTTGGATTTTTATGTAAAAAAAGTGTAGATACTTTTTTGTCTTTGCATTTACAAAGTAACATGTTGGTACGGCTAGTAAGAAAGCTAATATATGCAATGGCTGAGCAAAAATAAATTATTAATTTTAACACTTTATGGGAATATTTTTCTCTGCTGTTTACATCACGTGGAGATATCTTGCTTCGCTACTTTACACCGGGGGAAGACTTGACAGTGTATTATAGTTTACCAAATGGATACCAGTTTTAACGCTACAATTTTAAATACATGACATTGCAAGTCGACGTCTTGAAAGTATCTTTTCATGAGGATTTTCGACGAAATTCAAGGTAAGAACAGTTAGGTTTAAGAAATACATGTACTCTGAATGGCGCATAGCAAAAAAACAACACTGACAAAATATTTCAAGAAATTGTGTTCAGTCATATGGCAAAAGACCCAAAATTTGAGATCAGAAGTATATATTAAAGAATAGTTTTGTATATTAATATATCGAAGAATAGCAATTTATAAATTTTCTTTCAGTTACTAACCGCGGGTAAACTGATTGCTTATCGATCATTTAAATTGTGTACGTAAATCTTCGCCATCAAGCTTAAGATGAAAGGCTTCGCCGATATGATATTTTCATAGTGTTATCTTGTTATTTGGTTACGTTCAAGAACTCTTTGAACTTTAATAACCACATGTACAAATACAATCTAGCTTTCAACCACCGTTCAAATTAAAATTTACATTTTTCTGGAGTCTAGAGAACTCACAGTGTTGTCAGTCATACGAGTTCTCTAAACTCCAGAAAAACACTTTAAAAATGTTATAATATCGATCATTTTTCGCCAATATCGTGAAACAAACGACTTTTTTGGAATATACTATTTTCTTACTCAAATTGCGGTTGAAAATGAGCGACCGTACGAAACAAAAATAAATTTTTCTCGCAATTATAATTTAAATCAAGACGAAATTAACAATTCCTCACGAAGAAATAAAAAGTTATGAATTTGCATGAATGCTTCTCATTTCAGTCAGTATCATTAACTTAAACCCCAAAACGGTTGATTGTTCTGGACTTTGTTGTCATACAAAAAGTAAAAAGGTTGAGATGTAATTATTCAAACTTGTAAAACTGTCCGAGTTGCACAAAGCTTTGCAGGTGGAAAAAACTTGTGTTTGGCAGCCTGTCAATTTTCCGTAACCATAGCAATGGAATAGGGCGCCGTACGGCAAGCGAACAGTAACCAGGGCCGATTCCTCGAAACCCGATTAGTGCTAACCCAGGGTTAAATTTTTAACCCATGTTCCTGTTTCCTACCTTCTATAGCTTGCTTTGGGATGGAATTTTGGAGTTAACATGTTTCTTTATTGGTAAAACTGGACAGATTTTTGTAAGCATCACAAAGCTTTAGTTTTGAAAATATTAGTCTTAAGTTTGAATTTTGTCTTAATTCTTAAAGCCAGGATTAAGTAGTTAATCGGAATTTTGAGGAACCGGTCCGAGAGAAATGCGCAATAGGAAATGAACTAAGAAAGAAAATAATGAAACTAAAAGTTTAATAAAAAAATTAAAATGTTTAGACTAATTTCGGTTAATTATGGTTATAATTTATGTGTGTCGAGGAATGGATAGTAGTAATAGGTGGAATGCACACCCTGCGAAAGCAGTCCAAAAAATGGTCCGCAGTACACTAGCGATGTCCGGGGGGGCATGCTTCCCAATAAAAATTTAAAATTCAAAAACCCAGCTTCTATAAAATGCATATTTGGGGCATTGTCAGAAAGAATTAATGAATAAAATCAAAAGTCTCAATGAGACGACTCACGGATACGGCACACAAGAAGAACTACAATTCAGACCAAAACTAGCTTCCTCCACAGTCAACTCGTTCAATGTTTGTGTCAAAGAGTGAGAATGTTATCCCAGATCTAGATTTCCCTCTGTTTTTCTCAGTTCGGCTTTAAATTTTCGAACAAATATGCATGGCGAACAATTAAACCCATTCCCTAAACGAATCAAATAATCGAACTCAAGATTGCTTGAATGTTAAAACTAAAGGAAAACAAGTTTCCGTAAACTGGTAAGCATTGCGGATCGAGACACAAACCAACCGCGCAAAGCAGGCTGGAGAATTCTTTTTCAAAACATTTTATGAAAATGAGAAAGTCCCAGCGAAAACTCATTGCTACTATAGAGGTTTTACATGCTCACGTAACTGAGGAACTATCCTAAATTATTTGACATTTTGACACTGGCTAGTAGCTCTCTTGAAGCCACAAAAATGGGAACTAAAGCCACGTTTGTATCTGACGTCCATAGCTGCTAACGTTTAGGCTCTCTATTATTTACAGTGGATTTTAGGGACAATTCTTGCAAGCAAGGGCGTAAACCTAACCACGAAGCCTACACAAAGAATCATAAAATTCTCAGACCCCCATCATGTGGAACAGGCTCTCCCGGGTTGATTTGACTGAAAGCACAATAGCACGCTCGAAAAACTACTGTTTTTGTACGTTTTTTCGTGATCCGTGAAATATACATTTACAGGAGGATTCCTAACATTTACTTAGGGATTGGGATTGCTAAAATTCACTGATATAATTTATATCCATAATGCTTTATTTATGTATGATTTTTCTAACGGCAGTCTTCCACATATTTTTAACGAATACTTCAAAAGCATAAGAAATGTACATCAATACAATACAAGATATTAGCTTGCAAACAATCGTATTATCTAGATAAAATAAGCTGACAAATTATGGAAAGTTTAATATTCGATATTTGGGTGCAAAAATATGGAACACAATCAAAGATGACCTTAAGTCTGAAAATCGTACTTGTTTCAAACGTCTCATTAAAAATACTATTCTGATTACTAGTTAATACAAATAATGTACATTTTATTATGCCCCCACCTTTTTTTCTTGTTATAAAAATGTTATATAAATAATATATAAATACTCATGTCATTGCGTTTTTATTGTATAGCACACGTCCACTTCTAACGCTACTGTAAAACTACTAACAAAACCGTGCTGACCACTGCGATTATAAATCCCAAAACAATTTGGTCATATAGTTTCATTTTTAGAAGAGATTTTGAAAACAATGGAGTGCTCGACTCATTTTTCCCATAACGGTTACTTTACTTTTCTTTCTTTCATCTAAAAAAATTCGCGTTACCACGTCGATGTTTTCATTTTCCAAAAATTTATTCATAGTGCAGATATTTATGCTATCACGAGCCCGCCTGCGTGACATTAAAAAGGCCAGCAAACGGCTATTGGCTAAAACAAAACAATAGCAAAGACTTCCTTTGTCTCTGACATATCGCCATACAACTAGAAGAATAGAGCAATTGAATCCAACCGTGTTGATGTATTTGTTTTTGCATTCAAACACGCTTGAGTTTGGCTGCTGTTAACTTTTTGTTTAATCACTTTCCAGCTGTGCTTTTACCTTAAAACTATAACAGTGAATTTAGAAGAACTGTATTTTTACGGAGGAGGATGACCGAGTCTTCGCCAAGCTACGGTATAATATCATGAACTCAAAGTGCGAACAAATTTTTGATTGCCGCTCGATCCTGGATAAAGCCAAAACGGAAAACTCTGTTTGCTTGATTTGAAGGCAAGTGACATATTTCTACTGTTGTTAACCAGGTATGTCGAGTAAATTTACTTCTTTGCTTTTATGTGGCTAAGGTAGAACTTTTAGTTTTACACGCGGTAATATTGCCGTTGCTGTTGACGTTGTAGGAAAAAATAAATCATACGAGTTTGATGGCTGTAATTTTTTTCGCAGCACAAAATTTGCTTGATTTTTAAAGAAATAATTAAAATCGAACTATTGTTTAGCTTTACCAAATACATCCAAGCTTTAATTTGGCTCATTTTCTCGAAACGTATTTGGGCCGGCTTTTGACTTTGGGTTTCTGTTTATTTTATTATGTCTTCAAATATTCTATATATCTAAGTGTCTCGGTAGCAACCCGCCGTTGTATGGCATCCGCCTGACATGACTGTATTATTTGTACGTGCAAAAATCTGCTTAAAGACTTCTTAACGAATGATTTGAAATTGCCGGTGTTTGTTGATGGTTTTGTATAAGATGGTGGCAATATTTTACTTTAAAATTATTTTCTTATGTTTTAAAATTGTAGTAGAATCTAATTAATACAAAGTCTTTTATATATTGTTGTTTCCAATTTGAATATGGTATTTTTCAATTTGTATTACGCTTGCATTTAACGCCAAGGTAGAACAGATACTCCATACAACCTCAATGTGCTATTTAGTAGAAGCTCCATGGCATAGTCGAATCAGAAATATCTTGTTTACATTAATTTATAAAATTTTCAAAATGGGCCCTTAATGCATGCGTGTGGATACTGCGTTCATTTTCTTCCTGTATAAATTTTATTTTTGAAAAATTATACTCATTTATTTATAGTTTAGCCTTCACAAGAAAATGGCAGATACGTGTATTTTATAAATCTATTTTGACATTTTTTAATGTTGAAAATTACAAGATTAACAGATCAGTAATTTGACAATTGCATTTTGAAATTTTTCCAGTGTTAAAAAACTTCAAATTCTGCTGTGCATACATATTTTTGATTTTTGGAGTGAAAACACATACGATGCATGGCCATTTTGCTCCAGGAACAGATGACATGTCAAAGAACGTGGGGGGAGACAGGGGGGTGGGAGCCTGGGAGACAGGGGGACAGGAGGGTTACAGGAGACGCGAGGGTAGAGGGTGGGAAGTGGGAGTAGTAAGAGGGCGGGAAGTGGGAGATCTCATTCATAATGGTTGTAAAAAAATGTAATTAACAAGAACCCTCAAAGTTATTTGACTTGTTGGATTTGCTTATGGCATCTAAATGGAC
>JANCMA020491342.1:0-10551 GCA_024336925.2 Zoanthus solanderi | reverse complement strand
CCCCACGTCAACTATCTTATGGCCCGTCCCTTAGAGGCTAGACTCTGTTACCGCTGCACGGCTTTTTTTTTTACTTTTTTGACTATTTAATTTCTTTGTCATTTTGAATGAAACTAGACTTTTTGGTGTCAACAAACCTGTAAAAACACCTACGGCCCAGTATATGTTGCCTTTTTGGTATATTTTATTTGTAATGCTGTCTAAAAGTTCAGTTTATATTCCTACAAATCGTTCCTTTTCTCTCTGTTATCTCGTTGCTGAACTAAGCTACGTACATTTTCCGAGCCTCCCTCTTTTGCCAATGAATTAAATTACCGAAGGTCATCATGTTTGGCGGTCAGTTTTTGAAACAAAAAGGGACACTAATGTTTTCTTCCCTTTCCAATTTCCAGCGGTTGTTTAAAAGCACAATAAAGACAGTTTTTGACCAATCATAGTGCGCGTACTATTTTGGTTATTCTATGATAGATATCTGAACAGACATAAATAGAATGCTGCTGAAAATAAATAGAAGGCATTTGTCTACATTTTTAGTTGCTCTGATCCACAATACCCTTCGATTATTGTACTTAAATTAATTCTGCATGTATTTTCAAACAACGTGGAATGCGCCGTACACAAAGATCGCTAAAATCAAGCACATACGTAGCGTTTTGGTTCACTGGTGAACCAAACAGAGACTTTGGATTCAAGCATCCTGAAGCAGATACCATGCTACTATCTGTCTACGCCAGACTACGGGCTAACGGTAACACTGAGGTGGTTGTTCTAGACAGTGAGGACACTGATGTGTATGTACAAGCCGCATACGTTTCACATCAACTTTATGGAGACCTGCTCATCAAACGCAAGGATGTTTTGGTCAACTGTCATGCTATGCTCTCAGAGGATATTGCGAATATTATAGTACCCCTTCAGTGGTAGCGATCACATGCACTTCAGGTTTTTACGGCCATGGGAAAAAGAGGGCCCTCAGCAGAAGTGGTAAAATTGGAATAGGGGTTAGCAGGTTTTGCCCTGGGAAAATGGGGTTCAAGCACACTGGGACTGGGATTTGGTCACCGGGAATGGGGAAAAAATGTTAAAAATTAAAAATGGGAATGAGATTTAAAATTGCGAAGTGGGATTTGGAAAAAAAAGAACTGGGAAATGGGATTGGAAACCCCCCCCCCTCAGGACCCTCGAAAAAGAAATTGTTGAAAAAGTGTGGGAATGATCCACAGTCTCTAGTGATGCTTCGACGAGTCGGAGTGAGTTTTCAGTTGCAGTATGATACCCAAGTTGATATGAGATTATTCGTCCTTCGAAATGTCTATGATGAGAGTTCTGATACTACCTGTGGACAAGCAAGAGCTTCAAAGTGGAACAGAATGAAGGAAAACAGTAAAGCCCGGCTTCCACCCGATGAGGACTCTCTAAATCAACATCTAGAAAGGATGAATTTCATCTCGTACTGCCAGCTCCATTTCGATCTGGTGGAGCATCCCTCTTCCATTGGTTATGGATGGCAAATCATAAATGGAAAATGAAAACCAGTACGTCACAGCCGTCCTACCCTGCCCCCAACCCTAGAACAATTTGACTGTTCTGATATGATGATAGCAGCGAGAGCATCAGCGATGACGGAAGTGAAGTTGGAGAATTAACTGATTCCTACGAATAAGAGAAGAAATTTTATACATGATATCATTTTCAAGGCATCCTTTAGTTACAGAATGATTTCTGTTATCTCTACAGGATTGCTTAATCAATTCGTAGTTCTTAATTTGTCAGTGAACGGATATGTTTTGGAGTCGGTATTGGGTTACAACTTTGAGCATAATAAACAACTAGCCTTTGGCTGGCTTTTTATTATTGCTCCCTACACCGTAATGACAAGTCCCAAAAAGGACGAAACAGCTGTCTACGGTTGAAGTTGCTGGCTTAGTCCCAGCTCTTGCTCATATCGGTTCACTGACAAATTAATTTCAACGTAGTTTTCCAGCCATTCATTTTATTTTACTCATGTTTTAACAAATATTAGGGTTAAGGTGACACCACTAAACGTGACTAAATCGATAAAAAGGACTCCTTTTCATTTATTGCAGTAAAACTGAATGTACAGTCGGTGTGTACACTAACTGTCATAAGATTTATTTCTGAATAACAGAAAATAATCTACTTGAACACAAAATATTTAGGTCTCTTTGGTTTTCATTAGTTAGCTTTTTACTTAAATCTGCCCTTCTTTAATTTCCATTTAGTTTTAGATCTTTCGAATCAAAATTCGTATATATACGACCAAGTAGAATGCAGCCAGAACCAAAGCAATTTCATACAAGCATGATTTCTTTGTCGTGTTTCCGTAAGTATTACGGGTCACCTGAAAATTCTGTTCTAAAGAGGCGTGCCGGTGACTTGAGAAAGAAATTGGTTTAGGATCATGTACCTGCATACTAGTACCATACCTAAAATATCAGACAAACACATCATTACGGAGCACATTTTTGCCACACACGCACATTATACAATCTTTTATTCTCTTTCAGGGACCCACTTAATAGAGTTCTTTTCCACTTAATACTATATAATTCACTCAAAATGTATCATATCATTTTCATATATAATAGTTGCTGTTAAATCAAAATAAGTAACTTATCAACTTTTTCTTAGGATGCTTTAACTGTAAGTATTAAACCCACCATATGTTTGACAACTTAAAATGCTGGTATATATTTTTATCTTTCAATAGCCCTCGTTAACTTGTTCAATCTATGTAATAATCCCCAGACTCCATAAGCCCTTAAAATTTCTTGGGACTCCTTGCCACAATTTTTAAGAACATTGTAAAGTAATTTTTCTTCATAGTGTTGAAATCAAAATTAAAATTCTCAGTGAGATGACTTACGGATACTGCGCACAAGTAGAGCTACAATTCAGACCAAAACTAACAACCTCCACACACAAGTCGTTCACGATTCCAAAGGGTGAGATTGTTATCCCAGATTTTCTTCTGCTTTTTCAGTTCGTCTTTAACTTTTTGAACGAATATGCATTAATAATAGCAAATAAAATAAACCAGTGCCCTAAACGAATCAAAAAATCGAACTCAAGATTGCTTAAACAATAAAACTGAATGAGAAGCAATTTAAGAGAGACACCATATACAAACCAATCGCGCAAAGCAAGCTGGAGGATTCTATTGATTCACAAAATTTTATGCAAATGAGAAAGTCTCAGCTATAACACACTGCTACAACTGCGGAGTATCCGTGAGTCAAAATAAGGAAAAGTGTTTTTAAATGCCCTTTGATGTTGGAAATATTGTCGAATGTGCTATATCTATACTGCGTATTTGTACCATGATGAAGGGACCGCTGCTATTTCACACGAGAAAATTTAGTTGAGTTGGCATTTTCATCCCTTTTTTATTTAACATTTCTCCATGCATGTCTTCAAAATCTCTTCAGTCAAATATTGATATACAGAAATTATTGCAGGGCACGGTACGACATGGAAATGCTTGCTTTACATGAAGCTGAGCCCGGACATCATTTGCAGGTAAATCTACTACAGCAGGTAGATCTTCTACATTACTAAAATACTACACTACAGCTTAGTCAGGTAAATGTTCTTCAGTACTAAAACACTCTGCCACAACTTTGTCAGGTAAATCTTCTCAGTAGTAAAACATTACGTCACAGCTTAAACAGGTAAATCTTCTTCATTACTAAAACGCAACAGCTTAAATAAACCTGTAAATCTTCTACATTACTATAATACTACGCCACAGCTTAGGTAAATGTTCTTCAGTACTAAAATACTACGCCACAGCTTAGTCAGGTAAATCTTCTCAGTAGTAAAACACCACGTCACAGCTTAAACATGTAATTCTTCTACATTACTAAATTGCTACGCTTCAGCTTAGTAATGTAAATATTCTACAGTACTAAAATACTACGCCACAGTTTAGTCAGGTAAATGTTCTACAGTATTATATAAAACACTACGCTACAGCTTAGGTAAATGTTCTGCAGTAATAAAACACTACGCCACAGCTTAGGTAAATGTTCTTCAATACTAAAATACTACGCCACAGCTTAGTCAGGTGTAAATGTTCTACATTACTAAAATACTACGCTTCAGCTTAGTGATAAGGCTACGCGTCAACTTACTCAGGTTAATCTTCTATGCTAGGGCTCTACGCTACAGCTCAAACTTCTGTCTTCTTTCGTTTCCAAACCAACAATACTGAGAAAAATTCTGATCATTTGTTACGTTCTTATAGACTTGTGAATAGGCGTCACACGTCACACGTCACACGTCATGATTTAAATACCTTCGTCATAGCCAGCGTTTTACGGATTGGCACAATAATCTGTAAATAATCATAAATTTTGGGCAATGGTTTGTAGGAATAAATTCAACGCTACAGCTCAGTCAGGTAAATCGTTTACAGGATCAAATCACTACGTTACAGCTTACTCATTAATGTTCTACAGTATTTAAGCACTACACTACATTGTTACGCTACAACTTACTCAGATAAATCTTCCATAGTACTAAAACAGTGCCCAGTATCTTAGGTAAATCTTGAACAGTAGTACAGTACTACAATAAAGGTTAGGCAGGTAAATACTAAAGCACTAAATTACACCTCAAGCAGGCAAATCTTCAATAGTACTAAGTCTCTACGTTACAGCTTATAATTAGTGACAATCGAAACAACAGATTTTACCTTCGTGCTTTTCTAAGAGCAACTATTAAACATTTGAACTTAGAAATGATTAAATCACATATACTCGCGGACGCACTTTAATAGTTTTTTTTTTAACTTATGTAATAAGTACACGGTAATTCGTGTATGTACAGTACTAAAGTATATGTTATAGCATAATCAGGGAAATCTTCTAAAGTAATATAATAATATTGCACTACACCTTTTCAGGTAAATCCTGTATCTTCAGTCGTAAAATACTTATATGCTATCAACAATTTTCACGATTTCTGGAGGCACAATGTACAAAATTTGAACCATCCTTTCATGTATCAGAGTTTACGTATTCGTATTCCTAAATCCAAATTATGAAATGAAGTTGTTTAAGTCTGTTAAACTGTTTGAGATAGTTAAGATTCCAGACCAAAAATAGTGATTTTCGGAATCAAATTATGTCACGATCCATTTCTGTGGCAGTGCATAAATTGGAAACTATGAATCTGGCCATTCTGCGCATGCCTAGTCTTGAAAATTGCAGCCATGCACGAATATTCAGTGTTAGTGCATGTCACACAAGCGAATAATGTTATTATTATTATTATTATTATTGTTATTATTATTATTATTATTATTATATAGCAGTAAAAACTTTAGGATGCTATCCTGTAAAAATAACTAACACATAGGGCGCCCAGCGTAGCCTAAGTATTAGTGTCCACTTATGAAATTAAAATAATGTCCAATAAAAACCATGAAAATAAAATAAAATAAATGAATGAATGAATAAATAAAATGTCAAAGCAATGTTAAGTTTAAAGTGTTACTTAAATAAAAATTTTGAATCTCCTAGCAATGTTAAGTGAATTAGTTAACACAGCCTTTTGCATTTTGTTAAGTGTTTGGTCAGCTTTCTTCACTCCCACCAGTTCCTTTATACTCTTCCTCACACCAGTCGAACAACCTCCCAATACATCTATCACTATGTTATGCTGCTCAATATCATATCCAGGATGCTGCTGCTTCAACTCAACACGTAGTGGTGCATACTTGGCTGTTTTCTCGGCGTCCTTTGCCTCCCTGTTAGTTATCCAGGGGCAACTCATCTCCAGCAGATAAACTTTATTCTTTTCTTTGTCGATAATCCTGGCGTCAATTCTGTTGTTTCTGACCTCTGTGCACTCGGCATACACTTGGACATCCCAGTAAGCCTTTCCCCT
The DNA here is from genome assembly GCA_024336925.2 of Zoanthus solanderi. Lineage (NCBI taxonomy): Eukaryota > Metazoa > Cnidaria > Anthozoa > Zoantharia > Zoanthidae > Zoanthus > Zoanthus solanderi. Next base: position 4,638 of record JANCMA020491342.1, on the reverse strand, counting down.
GTTGTTCTCGTAAAGTGGCTTTGGTTCTTCTTGCGAGTACCACGGTGGTAGGGATGTTACAAGATCAAGGTCCTTAAGAACTTCAAAAAAGAGGATCTTAAGTGCAGCATTGTGCCGCGTGAGATATTTGGATTGGGCCAACTTGCTGCATCCGGCCAAAATGTGTGCTTGAGTTTCTGGAGCTTTGTTGCACATCCGACACATGATGTTCTGTCCTGTCTCAAGTCCAGTTTTGTTCTTGTGGTAGACCTTAGTTGGTAGCATCTGCTGGTACAGCTCATCAACTCCAGCGATGATGTGGGTTGGTGCTGTCTTCCAATCAGCCATCCAAGAAAAGCACTCTTTGCCAACCTCTTCGTCGTCCCATCGTTGGGTCAGCAATCGTCCTTGCCATAATTCTCTTCTCATCTCTTCACAATACTTCTCTACTCCTGCACATTTTAGCCGCTTTCCGATCTTCTTCATTGGTACTTCCTCGTCAATCTGTATATCTATCAAAGTTGGCCGTGGATGTTTAAGGTGAAGCGCCAACCCAAGCTCTAATGCATACTTTTTAGCATCTTTAACCAATGATCGTCGACCAGTTTTCTCCCCTTTCTCCTCAAATTGACGTACTAATTCCATGGCTGGGTCATCGTTGTTATACAATCTCACGGCAGCCTTAATCTTCTCCTGCTTGTACACCTGCTCAATACTCTTTAATCCTCGACCTCCTAGTCTCCGTGGAATGTACATCATAGCTACTGATCCTAGAGGATGCTTGCCACCATTATCAGAAATCAGCTTTCTTGATTCTCTATCGAGCCTTTGAAGTTCCATTATTGGCCAGCATTGGGTTGACATTAAATAAGTTAACACTGGCATTGCAAATTGGTTTGTTGCAACCATCTTGTTGTAGTCAGACAACGGGCTTGACCAGATTACAGATAATCTCTGTATGAACGCTCTGCTAGCAATCTCTAGAACTAGGTTGTCATCTTGTTTGGTGTTCTCCATTATTCCTAGGAACTTGTAATGAGAACCCTGCTTTAAGCAATCTATGGCTTGCTCTTCTCCAACATTCATACTTTCCGCGTTGGTTTGTAAATTACCTCTTTTTATGTGGGCCGCGGCACATTTACGTTCATTCCATTCGAGGCCAACATCAGTCATGCAGGATTTAACTTTCTTTACCAATCTTTTTAGTTTCTCCTCTGATGCAGCGTAAATTTTGAGGTCATCAACATAGAGCAAGTGTGTAATATGTTTTGCAATTGGCTTGGATATTCTGTAGCCGTCCATTGCACTTAGCATCCACGATATTGGGTTGATGCATAAGGTGAAAAGCCTAGGGCATAGGGCGTCACCTTGAGGAAGACCTCTTTTGAACATTATAACTTCTGATGTTTCATAACCGTTCTTGGTTCTTACAGAGATCCTGGTGTTCCAGCTAATTGTGAGCTTTTGGATTGTCCTGAGGAGCCACAATGGAAATCTATGTAAGGAAAACATTTCCAAAAGCCAACTGTGATCTACACTATCATAAGCTTTCCTCACATCTATCCATGCCATACTAACATTTCTTTGCCCACGCTGGCTGTCTTGGCATACCATCCTGTCAATAAGCAGATTGTCAACGGTTCCTGCACATCCTTCCTTAGCGCCTCTTTGATCTCCTTGCATCAGCCCATATTTGTTGAGGTGGTTATCTGTAGGTTTTAATAAACACGACGTATACCACTTGTAAAGGTTGTTCAGACATGTTATGGGTCTGTGGTTTTGGCTCGAAAACTCTCCTAGTTTAGGAATAAGGGATGATTTTCCTTCCGTAAACCATAAAGGGAACTCACAAAACCCTTGTCCGATTTCTTGAAAGCTGGTGGCCACACCCTTGTGTAGACATTCGGCCTTTTTCCACCAATAGTTGACTATTTTCTCAGGGCCTGGGGCGCTCCAATTACGTTTCTTAGATATCACTTTTTTCACGTGCTCGTAATCAATGCTACATTCTTCTTCACTTGGCTCGGGTACGTGTTCATTGAAGGCGTTCTTAATCTCTTCAAGCCACTTAGCCAACGCGTTACCAGTCCCCTTACTCTCCCACAATTCTTTCCAATAACTTGCAGCTTCATCAATGTTTTCAAACATGTTAGTGGTGCTTTGTTTCTTTTGCCTTTGTTGGAATTTAGGCTTCTCTTCGTCCTTCTGTTCTGAAATTATCTCTTTAAAGCTGTTATAAACTCTGCCAGGGTCGTTCTGAAACATATTGTTGAGTTTTCTTGCTTCTTCGTTTTTCTTCTTCCGCGCGAATACTCGCTTCAATTTCCTAGCTTAGATTTTTCCTTTTCCATGCAATTAACAAGTTCAGCAACAGATATCGCCTTGCAGTGTTGCAACAATATCTTCTGATTGCGTTTCCCATTTTTTGTAATTTTTTGATTTTTCTTAATTCTATCAATCTCTGCTTGCGCTCTTGATAACAGTCTTCGTATTCCATTCACTTGACTTCCTAATCGATCTTTATCTGAATCTGCCGATCTTTTCCCACCTCTTGACTTCTTTTTCCAGCCTTTGATTAATAAGAACGCCACCACAACTGCGTACAGCACGCAATTAGCAAGCCAAAGATATTGAAATGGCTCTTCCCGCGGGTTCCCTGTGCTCCTTTGTCTTATCAGCAAAGCGCATGCATGATTGATGTCATTGATATCACTTGGTGTTGGTCGTTCTTTTGTCCTGGTATCTATTGTTCTATTAGAAAAATTACCTTGGTATGTAACGATTGAGTTCAGAATTGGTTGTGCTATTTCTAATATGTTGTTTATTTGAATGTTCGACGATGTGCAACCTACATCCTCTTGGGATTGATGGTTTGCTTCTTCATGCAAATTTGGTAGTTCGCTAGCTGACTCGTTTGGTTCAATAAATATGTTTTCTCTTTCCTCAGCAAAGTTGCTTTTGCCTGTCGTTTCTTCTTGAATTATTTCTTCTCTCCTTGTATTTCTTCCGATAGCCTCCTGAATGTTTCCCATAGACTTTTCTATTCTGTTAGCTTGATCTGTTAAATTTTGGCTCGATAGTTGTAATATGCGTATCCTTTGTTTTCCCAGAGCTCTTTCATTACTTGCATGTAACCTTTTTTCTTCCCGTCTGGTTTTAACGGTGGGTTTCCGGATGTAACTTGTTGTTTTGCTTGCCGTTTACAATCAATTATTAAAATCATCCTTCATCGTTTCTGACCATTTTAGCCTTCTCGAAATGTTTCGTCGTCGATTCGATACGTCCATTGTTGTCTTGTTAGTTGTTGAACTAAAAATCAGTTTAATTGGAAAAATGCTTTAAGTCACCTCCTTGCTAACTAAAACAAGCTTGCTTAGAGCCTTTAGGTCTTTGTGAATCTGCTAGGTGCTTCCAGCTTGGTCAACTTGCTTCTTATTCGAGTAGAGAACTTGCTGTTAGAGAGCTTGTTTCCACACGTATTTTGAACTCGTCGCCATTATTATTATTTCATTATAGGGTTAGGGTTATTATTATTATTATTATTACTATTATTAATTTATACTATGGCGACACAGCATCATACTTGTGGGAAGCCTGTTGTCTTTTCATGATTAGCGATTTCAATGCTGGGTCATCCATGGTGCGTCTGAGGTGCTTTTCACAGGCATCAGCAGGTCGAGGCCTATGTGTATAACCTCATTAAAAATAATCAACATGTTTTCACAAGATTTTTCAGATAAAAAAGCTTGGACCAGTCAAAGTTGCTCAGATATCTACCCAATTCGGCTTTACGGCTAGCACTCTTGTCATATTTTAGAACTTTTTGTCTCTCACCCTTGGTTCAAGCTGTAACGGAGTCGTGCTCACCAAGGCCAAACAGTGGAAGATAGCATGGATCATATAGTAGTCGTGAGAGTTATTCATCACCAAATTTAGTGCTTTCCTCGTTGAATTTTTTACTATCTGCTTCAGACGAAAATGTCTTGATGGAATTTACGTCAAGTCGATTGATGTCACCAGCTACAATTAAATCGCAACAGGGGTACTTGGTTTTGAAAGTAAGATTGACTGGAATAAGAGATCACGCATAGAGTTATTTTCAGTCTCTGACCAGTAGGGATGGTACAAAACAGCAACAATGATGGGCAAAGAACAGCAACAATGAGGGACGAAAAACCCCTCGGAAGGCGATGTGGTTGCAACTGCACCCACAGGATTTCGTGATCATTGCAACATGAAAGCTCTTCAAGTTTCTTGTATCTACCTACGTGATTTTCTGATGATCATTCTCTCCTTATCACATTATGGCCGCGGATACCAACAAGAGTCTGTGACTGTAGATTATTACCAGGTTTCAGTTATAAACGCTAGGCTAATATTATTGCGCAGAGCAAATTTTTGTACTTCCAAGATCTTCGGTGAAAGCGACATAGTACAGGTAACCATGAGTTTTTGGACAAAATAGGCTGTTTTGTGGGGGAGTGTGTCAACGCTGGAGTTATTGTGAATGAAATTTGCATTCGTTGTGTAATGGTTTCGTTATAAAAGGCCGATTGTCAACAATAAGGTTCTAAGTTTCTCTTTTTAAAATCTGTGTAAATCTGAATATTTTTGAATATATTGAAATAATATATTAAAAAATATTAAATAAAAATAGAT
>JANCMA020491238.1:0-10554 GCA_024336925.2 Zoanthus solanderi | reverse complement strand
TACCATGGAGCCACGCTCGCAGGACACTTTCACTTCCGTCTACGGTCCACAATTTCCGTCCACAAATTTCGGTCTACGAGCACTTCCGTCGAAATGTCACCCCCACGATACTGATTCATTGCTTGCGCATGAATGAGCTAAAAAATCAATGAAGCAAGTCTCACAATGCCATTCGGAGTGTTTAACGATTATTGTACAAGATTATTGTACAGTCGTACAGCGATTTTTATTCACCTCAGCAATGAGTTGTTCAAAGGCTTGTCTTAACCCTGGGCTTGGGTTAAGACAAAATGCAAACAGCGATTAACTCTCTAAGAAAACGTTTACGACTCTCTAAAAACACTGTTTAGATTTTCAAATAAAAACAAACCTGTTAATCCAAAAATTATGGTTGGAAACAAGATAATGGGTTAAAATTTAACCCTGGGTTATTGCTAATTGTCTTTTAAACAACTGGCCCACAGTGCATTGACGGACCCACTACTAATGACCGTCACATAAATCAGTGATACAAAATTGTGTTTTAAATTCAAGGTACCAACTTAAAATGCTGCTTTTTTTATGCTTCTGCGACTTGTTTCTAAAGTTTTGGTACAAACGACTGTTGTATTTAGTGTTAGATACTACATAAGTAACAGCTTCCGTATAAGAGAAAGTATGGGAAATTTGTTGTCTCTTTAAAACGTGTAAATTACTACCTAGTTTGAAATAAGTTTTATCTACCTCTAACGTGTTGTTTATTTGTGTTTTGTACCGGCCTTTTTGTAATTTTGAGGCCGCTGAGCAGTCTCAACAGTCGTTTGTACCAAAACTTTAGAAACAAGTCGTAGACGCATAAAAAAGTAGAATTTTAAGTTTGGGAAGCCTGTGGGCTTGCCGGCTGGCTATCGAGCGATGGATAATTTTGTGAGCATGTAGTAAATTGGTCAGCGGTAAACTCACTTTCATTGGTAGGTACTTCACATATGATATTTCCAATGATCACGGGCATACTCTAGTGCCCTAACCCTAACCCTAACCCTAAGACTTAGTAAGGACCTGGGCATCAGTATATTAGGACGTAGTAGGGATTAGGGCAATAAAATATGCGATTGAGTTTTTTTAGACCATATTTTCTTGCTATTTTAGTTTTCTCTGGAATTGCTTTTTGAATAAGAGCGTTTAATTTCTCTTCCGAAACGTCTTTTGATAAGCGGGAAAGGGACGCCATATTGAATTACTTGTTTTCATCCCGCAGACGCTGTTTGTCACATGATAGATAGCGAGTACGGTAGCCAATCAGATTGCAGTATTTGCGATAGATAATGAGTAGATTTCTACTAAATGTACATAGTGTTTAAAAACTAGTCATATTGGCCGGCCAGATCTATTTTCGATATTTGTTTCTAGATTTTGAACTGTTCATGATTACTTATATTTCTGTATTCATTCGTTAGTTTGTTTCACAAACTGGCCCCTTAATATCTGTGTTCTTAGTCCATATTTGGTAGTGTTTACTTTTGGTACTTCAGCTTCGACGCCATATTTGGTTTTATGAGAATCTAGGGAAGATTAGTACCCTAAATCTCGATGTATAAGCTGAGATTTTGACCCCAAATTTTTCATACATAGTTTGGGGTTCGGCTTATACAACGAACACCAACTTTTGAAAAGCGGAAAAAGGAAAAGAAACCATATTTATTCCTCTTTGTGGCGCAAATCAAATATTGTACAAATAATTTCATTTATGACAAGATGCCGACAACGTATGATGTTCATGAAATCTACAGGACACGTGAAAATACTAAACTGCAAAATAAGAATTCTGGTTAGCCATTTGCACGTTATCAAATTCAGCTTTTTATGCTTATATAAAAATATCTCTTGGTTTCAATTAAACTTCCAAAAGGGGGGTCGGCTTATACAGAATGTAATACCCAAAACCCACTTTTTTGGCCTTGAAAACAGGAGTAGACTGAAGGGTCGGATTATACACCGGGATTTACGGTAATTAATCTATAGATTAGGTTCGGCACATGACAAGATCGCTGTTTGAATTAGTGGACTCTCCAACATCTCATAATTGATTATGGCCGAACTAGCCGCTTCAAACCTAATCTGCTGAACTAAAGTGACTCAGATGTCACTCACCTTCTTTAAGTGAACTACTCAATTAAGGAACACGAGTAGAGCAGCCGCAGAAAGTATTGACTTTGTATATATATACAGTTTTTACTTATACAGATATTTTATGCTATTTTTACAATATTGTCATTGTTATTAAGTTTGTTTGTTCTTGTTTTGATTTCTTTTATAAGGGAAACGTTCTGGGAACGGCAGTGCACTTATTAAAACCGCAAATTGCAGCAGCACTGATACCAATGGCCTGTATGAAGGCGAATGGACTGCAAACATGAGGTAAGATCTGAAATATGAAGACGGTTTGCATAGCACGTGATGGGTGGAATAATTCAAATTCTCCAGTTCTTGATAACCTGAAAAATGAGCATCGATCTTGAAACGGCCAGGAAAAAATTTTTTATGGGCAAAAAATAGGTATCTCTACAATTAGTTTCTCACGTTTCCAATTTGTGAGAGCTAGCATAAATTTACATTTTTTATCATAAATTGTCCAGGGTTCACACGGTCATGAAAAGTCATGAAAAGTCATAGAATTTGTAAATGCATTTTTCAGGCCTGGAAAAGTCATGGAATTTAAAAAAAGTGGCTAAGATCGTGGAAAAGTCATGGAACTTTTGTTTTTTTTCTTGAGCTATGGTTTTCGGTGAATATAATTTTAATATAATTGAGCACAAATGTGCCGAGAAAATGCCGATGTCGCATGTATGTCGCACATATCCTGACTTAAAGCAGTTTAAAGTATTAAAGTTGCTAACATTTCAATACTTTGTATTGATAGAAACATGTCTGACTTCTGCTGAAGAGATATAAAGAGAAATACCACCCATGGGATGGGGGCTTAATATGGTTTTTATGCTCTAGACTGAAGGCTTATTAGAAGGGAGGTTAAATAGAGGAATGCAGTAGTTAAGTTTTGTTTGAGAAAACGTATGCTGTTAAAATTAACTATATGATAAGTTTGCATTACATTAACAAATTTACGTGTTTTGCTCTAAATTCAAGAACGTTACACTACCTTTCAGAGTTCAAAAGCTGTACCGTAATTGCTTGTGTTTAAGTCGATATCGTGTACAAGTTGAGCCCCATTTTTGTATCCCAAAATCAATACTCTTTTAAAAGTTTGTTATTTATTGCTCGTGTACAAGTCGAGTTAAGTTTTTAAAGCCGATTTTAAAGTCTTAAAACCTCGACTTATACTCGAGCAAATACGGAAATTGGCATTTAAAGTTGAATTGAAGTGTCAGTAGCCTGCTCTGTTGGAGTGGATTCTTTGATTTCTCGATATTTCTGGGTCATGAAAAATTCATGAATTTCATTCATCATTCTCAGTGTGAACCCTGTTGTCCTGGCTCTTTATTTCGACTACAGACTTATGTCTATATATGTCATGGACAAAACAAGAACTATGAAAAACATAGTTAAACCTTTTGTCTGTCTAAGACAAACTAAGGAATGCTGCTAATCGGAATGAAATCGCTTTCCTACTCCACGGTGTTACGTTGGAAAATATAATTTCATTTCTGCCTTACGCTACACAACCACACGCAAATAACACACAATGTTGGAGTGTGACATTGCCGATGCTTGGTGAAAGAAACAAAAGCGAAAAACGCTGACAATGAAAGGGTAGTTACTAAAACTGCAACTTATTAGCTCTTAAAACAGAAAGTTTGCCATCTAAGGTAAATGAAATATATCTGTCTTTAGATTTGGCACATTTCCATCCGGCATGTTTGTCGAGCATAGAATCGGGAATACCATTGAGCTTGGACGCCGTTGCGCCGCCTTTCCCGAGGCTGTGCGTACCATATAGATGCGGATTTGAAATAAAGCTACCAAGTGTTTGACGGAAGATCTCTCTAACTCTAGAATAGGAAATGGCCTTCTTCTGAGCGGTACCATTAGAGCTTAACCAACATACTAAATGATGATCAGGAAAGTTGTGGAGCTTAGCTAACAACTTCTCGTCCGTGATTGAAACTGAACATGATTTTTTTTTCCTGATCTACTGAAAAATATTGTATGACTTTTGAGATGCTGATCGTTTTTCCACTTAGGATAAAATATGGTCATGTGACCTGGAGAAATACTGACATTGTGACGGGTAGTATGAATAAGTTCGTCACAACGGAGTAAGCCCAGAAAAGAAACAACAAAAATGAAACAATTTCTTAGATCTGAGAGAGATGCATTGGCAGTATTGAAAGTATCATCTAACGGTCGTAATTTAGAATTGGAAGCTTCCATCTGCCAAAATATTCTGATCTCTTGAGATCCATCTAGCCTAGAAAGACACGCTATTGTATAAGCAAATATTATATATCTCGATCACTATCTTTTGCAGTCGTGAAACAGGGCTTCCGAAATGGGCAATCTGCAAAAATCCGAACATTCTTCACTCTATAAATTTTAAGAAAACTATTCAGGCTATACGCAATAGCCAAAAACTCTCTAAAGGTCGAACTCTCCCGTTTTTCATACTCAACGTTCCTGTACAATAGTTGCGATCATACCTACGATCACAAAGGAACCGTAACCAGTTTTACTGGTATCACAAGTCAAAGAGGAAGCAACTCAAAAAACTAAATGACCGGCAGTCCACTTTTATATCGACAAAAAAACATTCGATATTGATTTCAAGTTTGTAAAAGTTCTATTTTTTAAAAACCAGTGGACCGCCGGTCATTTAGTTTTTTGAGTTGCTTGACCGGCAGTCAGGCATGTGTCAAATGAAAATACTGGCGAGAAACAACCAACTGATTTTCACTTTTAACACTGGCTTATGAATTGCTTGACAGTTCTTTGACGTTTTAAAGACATTCACTATTGATTTTAGTTTGTAATAGTTCTTTTTTTTTTAAAAAAAAGTGGACTGCCGGTCATTTAGTTTTTTGAGTTGCTTGACTGGCAGTCAATCATCTACGAAAATTTCGAAAAGTTTCAAGTGAAATGACTGCAGTTGGGAGTGCTTTATGTAAACTACGAACTGATTTTCACTACTAACATTGGCTTTTGAATTGCTTGACTGTATTTTAACGATAGGAGAACATTCAACGTTTATTTTAGTTTGTAAAACTTTTATATTCATAGTAAAACCAAACTGCCGGCCATTTAGGGTTTTGAGTTGCGTGACCGGCTGCCGGCCATATACTGTAGACACTGCCTTAAAATAAATGGGGTAGAAAAAAGTACAAAAGAAGATTTTGTAAAAAGCTGTCACCAATCCAAGTTCAGAAACCGTTTAGTATCGCCATACAGTTAACATTTTGGTCAGGGCTAATTGCTAGTTGGAAAAAATATATATTCCAGCCACTCCGCCAATATGAGAAATATATTTTATCCCAACGCCGGCAATATAACGTGGAATCGCAATTAGTTTTGTACGTATCACGATTTTTTCAAATCTTAATCACACACGTTAATTCTGAGTTGGCGATTCTACATATTATATCACGTCTCTTGCCCTGACCAAAATGTTAACGGTGTGGCAATACTAAAATGTAAAACGGATTCATTGAAAATTACAAATATATTCACTGCCAACTTATTGATTACGTATACGTTATCAAATCCAATTTTTGATTGTAGCTATCAAAACCTTAAAACTCTTGGGATATAATTTATTTTAAATGCAAAAATAGAGTTTATTTGTGAGAAAAAGATTAAATACATGAAAAATTAATGCTTCGATTAATCATCTAACTAAAAGATATAATAAAAATGCTTACATCTCTCAAAAGAGCTCCGGTCATTCGTTATATTCATCAAAGCGATGATACATCGACTTGAATTAGTGTAGTTGAAGTTGTTCACAAGGTCCACGGTCGTGTTTTGAAGTTTCTCTGGAATCGTACATTGCACAAATATCAAACTCACTGTAAAGAAAGCGAGGACGCAAGTAAACCTGAGCATTAGGAAAGATGCCATATTCGACTTGTATGTCAAGTAGACACTGCAAAACACCAACAGACTGCCTCTTGCCAATTCAACGGTCGCGGTCCGGGTAGTTTGCCAAAACATCACAGGAGTCCCATGCTCTGAGAGTCTCTTCGTAGGCCACCAAGGCTTTTATTGTCTGCTTGGTCGAGCGTAATTTAGAGGTTGTAAAGAATGGATGCAGTTTCATCTGTCTGTAAATGAATAAACAAGGTCGGTTATTCGACTGTTGAACTTGCAAAAGAAAATATACTTCCAAATTTTTTTCACTAACCATTCGAGACCCTAGTTTTTATTTTTTATCAACAGGAATACAATTTTGTTTTATTTACTAATACTTTTGCATACAAATTATACATATAATCATATAAATGAAAAGATTACTTGATTCTGATTGGTCAACAGCAGTGCAATTATTTTTAATTCGGTGCAAAAAAGTGTAATTCCGTGCAGAAATTTATAGTCCTAATATACTAATCCTAGTATGCAGTTTTTGCTTTTGGAAATTATGTGGAAACCGAGCTATTGGGACGCCAAATTTTACTATTCAGATTCGGAATCAACGTAAAATTTTATTTAAGAAAATCCTAGTATCAGAAAAACTTTAAATTTTTGTTTCAAAAGTAGCCAGCAACCTTAGGCATTAACTTTTTTCCATTTTTTTTCAATTTCTTGGCGACGGCATTAAGATTGCTATGTTGTCATTATTTTATTTATTTATTTTTGCTGGCATTAAGTCAAGGAAGAAATTGTCAAGTGGTTGAACATTTTAATATCTTTTCGCATCAGGTCTTTCTTTCCTTTCTGTGAGCATGCGGCTGCGCCACACATTTGTGATTTGCATTTTTAAGTTGCTTTTCATATTTGGATTATTATAAAATCTATACATGATATTAGAAATTTCTGCCAAGCAATATGATAAGAGAAAAGAGCATGATTCTTTCCAAAACTTCCTTCGCGAAGCACAGCATTTCGTCGTTCGAGAAGATCGAACCCGACCTTCAAATCCGACCCTGTTCTAAACTAGAAATGGCTTGATTTTGATACCCATTTCTAAACAGGACAGGCCTGTGAATAAAAAAAAAATCATGTAGATCAAAACCCAGTCAAACCAATTCTCATCCGGGAAGAATCATTGCACCCTATAGTAAAAAGTGCAAAATTTTATACCTTGTTCTAGACAAAAATTTCCGATTATTTATACACCCTGTTCCAGACTGGATGGTCTGAAAACCATACCCTGAACAACGGCACATACCTGTATAGTCAATATATCGGAGTATTGCCCCCGGGCTCCCAGTACAATCTCCCAGTCTTCCAGCAGTGAGCCGAATTCTCCTGTTTTCAGTACAAACTACATGTCTTTGCACTAAATAGATTTTAGAGAATTAAACTATTGAATGAGTCAGGGAGTAGGTACAAGACTCGTTTTAATATCTACCGGCAAGTGTGATTAAATTATCATCACTGGAAATTATAAAACCTGACGTTTTTCGGCGAGCGTTAGCCCTTCGTGAGAGCAGCATGACGACACTGTTCACGGGCCAGGTCCATTGAACAAATTCTTTCCGCAGCTTGTTTGCGGGTTTGTTAATGGACTAGGTGCCAGGCTAAAATCTACTGACTAAACACTCAAAGTGGCGTCTTCGTCAAAATATTTAATGATTGGCAGCTGGGAGCAATAACAGAGCCGATGGTTACTTAGGGAACTAGTGCGTATAATTTTCACACACGAAATAAAACACTCCACTGGACTCCACTCCACTCCACTGGAGTCCACTCCGCTCCACTCCCCTGAACTCCATTGGACTCCACTTCACTCCACTCCACTGGACTCCACTCCACTCTACTGGACTCCACTCCACTCCACTCCACTCCACTGGACTCCCCTGAACTCCACTGGACTCCACTCCACTCCACTGGACTCCACTCCACTCCACTCCACTCCACTGGACTCCCCTGAACTCCACTGGACTCCACTCCACTCCACTCCACTCCACTCCACTCCACTCCACTCCACTCCACTCCACTCCACTGGACTCCCCTGAACTCCACTCCGCTCCACTCCCCTGAACTCTACTCCACTCCACTCCACTGGACTCCACTCCACTCCACTGGACTCCACTCCACTCCACTGGACTCCACTCCACTCCATTCCACTCCACGGTTAGATATTTTTCTTTTTCCAATTTTTTACGCCTCGAGCTGCTTCTTTTCCTTGACCTTGGACCACTACCGTTACTCCGTTAAACAGGTGTCAGCACTTTGAGGATGGTTTCTTCATATTCTTTGTTTCTTTTTTTTATTTTTTAATTAAAACTTAGTGCTCCCCATTTTTTTTTTTCAATTAAAAAAGAGTTCGTTTTTCATCCCGACGCATGGATTCGAACTCCGATCAAATTGTGTATCAACGTTTAGGCTTTTGCTTTTACCATTAGTCTACCTAACCTGTGTGTGGTATAGATGAATAATTTGCGTTATTTATGTTTTTTTTAATTTTTTTTAATTTTATTTTTTTTTATATTTGGTTTAGTTAATATAAGTAGTGCCTAGTACTTAGTGCTTCCCAATTTTTTTTTCAAATAAAAGATTTTGATTTTACTCCCGATTAAACCTTTTGTTAACCTTTAGGCTTCTTTTTTTCCCAATAGTCTACTTTCATTATTATCATCATCATCATCATCATCATCATCATCATCATCATCATCATCATCATCATCATCGTCATCATTTATTTCGCCTTTTTTTTCCCTTCATGTACGGTGAGATAACCTCTGGAAACCACCAGGCTTATAATTGAGGCCATGCACCTCGTATATCATCATATGTTAACAATATGTTTTGACAGTGCTACGTGTGCGCGGCTTTGCCAATCATGCATTAACTATCAAAGTTAGAAAAGCTCGACAGAGAAGTGATTGTAGTAGGAAGAGAGTTCCAAATTTTTGGGCCTTGATAAAGAATTATGAATGTTTTGAGGTTTGTTCGGCAATGATGCATGTGATAATTGTTGGCTTTTCTGGTGCTATAGCTCTGAATTTGATTATTTGTATTAAACAAATCGGAAAACAACGGAGGCAACAGGCTGTTGCAATAAGAGTACATAAATTTAGCTATTTAAAACTTGTTGATTTGAAAAATATCTAAAATTCCTAATTTGGAGAATAAAGGAGCAGAATGTGCTCTATAGTCTGAATTGGTGATAGCTCGTACAGCCCGTTTTTGTAAACAATAAATTCTGTTTAAGTTAGTTACATATGTGGACCACCATGTAGAGTTACAATAAGTGATATAAGGATAAATTAACGTTTAGTACAAAGTGAGTTTAGTTCTGGAAGACAGATAGAAACGGGACCTGAATAACATTCCAATTGGTTAAGAAATTTGCTTGCATAAATAGTTGATATGATCTTCCAAGTAAGGTGCTCGTCAATATATACTCCAAGAAATTTAGTGGCGTTGATTTTGATTAGTTAAAAGTTGACAACCAAGGTAGATGGAAAAGTTGTAGTTACATTTCGTCTTTCAAGGTTTGAAAATAAGATAAGTTATTTTCTTTACATTTACTGATAATTTGTTGCATCGTAACCAAACTTCAGTTAAGAAATAAAACATGTTTTCTCGCGAATTCGAGAGCAGATCAGTGAAAACCCGAGACGCAGTCGAGGGTTTCACCTGCTCGAGAATTCTCACAAACTTTGCCGAGGTTTTCAACAGGCTATGAAGGAACGGACAACATGTTTTATTTCCTTTATAAAATTATTTTCATTGTTAACAAACAGAAAGACGATATGAGAAGCGAGCGCGTACTGTAAATTCTCACCAACTCGGAGACCGTCAGCAATATTGCTCACGTCATCTTCGTGTTTCATAGCGCTATGAAAACACACTTGTAGGCCAATCAAAACGCACGTACTATCCAAATTATTTTATAATATTTTTAAATCATTAATTAGTACAGATTCTGAAGTATTTGGGTTGGAATGAGAATAAAAAACACTAGTATCATTAGCGAAGAGCAAAAGCTCAACCTGTTCTGAAGCATTTGGGAGATCGTTTATGTAAAGTACAAAAAATAAAGGGCCAAGAATGGAACCTTGCGGTAGACCACATTTTATGGTCTGCAAAACCATCCCAAAACCATTCGAAATGAAAAGAAATAATACAACAAGGTAAACAAAATACATATATATTTTATCGTCTTTATTGTGTATTTTGGAGAGTATCTGTCAAAAAAGAAAACAATTCTGGTAGTAAATTCAGTCAAGAGAGACCGTTGGAAATCCAATATGAATAACATAGCTTTTATTTGTTTGAACTGGCGGCCTGTGCATAAATCGCAGAAACTATGCTTCTCAAACACTATGCTTCTCAAACACAATGTTTATTTCACTGAGCCTTGTGGTGTGTGGTGCAATCTGCTCACAGTGCCCAAATTACGCATGTGTTTGTTGTTTGTAAGGGCTTGGGGGGGGGGGGGGGGGGGGGGGGGGGGGG
>JANCMA020491237.1:0-20368 GCA_024336925.2 Zoanthus solanderi | reverse complement strand
TTTCAAGATTTGAATAAAATATTGGTCAAGGATTTAATAAAATTATTTGGATTTGAAACTTTTCTCGAGCTTCTAAAATTAATTATGGCCTGGCCCTTCTCGGCTTCCGTACTTTTCCCTTAAATACAGTAGAGGATAAAGTTGTCGTCTTATTTGTGATATTTGAATGGACATTATTTGAAAGACATAATAAAACTTTATTTTCCCGCGGAATAAGCGTTTGAAATTAGATCCTGGTTAGTAGCTACCAGGTCCCACTCTAAATTTTCGGTTGGGAGACGCGCTGTCCCTAGCTGTATATAGTTTTTTCAAGCTTTTGTTATAGAGCAATCCACAAAGTTGAGCAAACAGATAAAAGAAAATGAGGTTTCACAAGAGAGCTCCAGTAACCTTTTGACTCATTTAGATTTACTTGGCAAGACAGTTCAGTTTATAAGTGAAATTGCTAATCCTACCTTCTCAGCTGCAGATTTTGATTCGGAAGATCTCAAAACATGGAGAAAAAAGGAGCAAGTGTTCTGTGAAATCGAGGAGTTAATAAATTATACAACTCCTATAATGAACAGTTGGCCAAGCGTTGCAGCACGATTTCATTGTCTGTTCTAGAAACTGGAGGCCCAGGTAGACCAAGTTTCTACATCCCTAAAGAATTGCTGACAGAATTACGTGGTTTACATTTCTCGTGGACAATGATCGCGAAAATGTTTGGTGTGTCAAGGTGGACAATTATGCGGCCTGTGAAGCTGTATGGTTCGGCACATCTGCAGCAAGTTTCTGAAATTTCAGACGAAATGATCGATAATATAAACAAAGATTATATTTCTTGACATGGGTCCACTACAGAACCTTTTATGTCAGGATACTTTCGTTCAATAGGACTTCATGTTCAGAGAAGCAGAATTAGGGAAGCCCTGAACAGAATGGATCCACAAAACTCAATTTTGAGGTGGGGAGCAGTTGTTTCAAGAAGAAAATTCTTTGTCAAATGGCCAAATTCTCTTTGGCACATTGATGGCCACCATTCTCTTATCAGGTGGAAGTTTGTTGTGCATGGGTGTTGTGATGGAAAATCTAGAAAAATAATGTTTCTAGAATACATTACTAGCAATTTATCAGAGACAGTCCTCAATCTTTTCAAAAGACTCTGGAGAGATGTATACAGATGTGTCTCACATTTCATTTACTATACATTTTATGCAATTGAACAAAGTGGAATTTTAGATATAGAGAATCCTATTCACATGCCTTACACTTGGTCTTTACAAAGAGAATGAACTTTGCACTCGCTGAGTTTGCTGCAATGTTTAACAATCATAGATTGTCTAAAGAGAATAATTGGACACCAAATCAAATATGGCTTAACGGATTACTACATGAAGACCATCCAGTGAACAACAATAACAAATATGATTCTGGTGTTGATAAGTTTTATGTTGAAGACCCAGATGGCCCACGCCCACAAGAAGATGATGATTATGGTGTCTCAGTGCTTTATTTGTTTGAGATTGCTGTGTTTTTATGTTCCCAGGGGCCTTGAAACTAGAAATTATTGTTGCTAAGATGATAAGGAACTTGGCTTTTTGGCAATGTTTGTCAGTTTGTAACTACATTGTACTTCAACAGCCTGTCCAAATATTATCCCAGTGTTTGAAAGATACTAAGTAGGTTTAATAATTTGTGAACCGGGTTTGTTTGATGTGTTGTGTTTCTCATGTGGCAAGGGTACTCAACAACAAACACAATGTGGATGAGATGTCTAAAAGATTTATTCATATCTATGCAAGTGAAAACCACTTCAATCACAATATATTTTTTTTCATTTAACACCAACATGATTTTGAAATAAAAATGTTCAAGTCTAGTCTATACTGTATTAGAGTAGTTCCTATTAACCATGAGGGAAACAAAGTGAGTCAGCTAAAAGTCAAAACTTGAATTAACACAACATTGTTAACTGACAGTTCTTATATGCTGAACAGCAAAAATCCAACATATTGTTATGTAGTATTTTCATTGCAAACCTAATAAATTGTACCAAATAGTTTGTTTTATGCATGTTTTTCCTATGTTAGTGTTTTATTGGTTGATGAAAACCAGTGACTCCAATTACATATAACATATTGTATTAAAATAATGTCTAACATCAACAATTATGTCAAAACTTAGCTTCAAGTTTTTTGGTTTGTTTGTTTTTTGTTGTTTATAATAAACATCAAATATTTAAAATCTATATTCTCCCTGCAATTATATTAGTTGTAGCTAACGATTGTGTCTTAAACTGTTTACAATGAAAATGCAGATTAGAAAGAACATGAACAATGATTTTAATACAGCAACGTTTATAGGTAGAATCTCAAATGTCTTGAATTAAAAAAGGGCCAAATAGCACTTTTGACCAAAATAATGTTCTATATCCATGGAATGGTATATTTTATAGCGGTACTAACTAGTCTGAACCCATGTGCAAAAATAGAAACTATAAAACTACACTTTTTAAATACCCAGGGCTCGGTTTATAGAAAGCAGGATGACTCTATCCTAGGAATTACAGTGAAAACACTCCAACTGAGAACACTTTGTTTTATTTCCATTTAATTTTCTGAGCTTTCTATTGCTTCAAACCCTCTGAGGTGTATGCATTGTAATATGAACTAACCTAAACAGAATGTTATCTTAAAGTGCTACTGTCTTGAAAAATTCATATGCCAAATTTTACAAAAATCTGTTAGTTTAGAGTATTAATAACTAGGAAATAACTTTTTACCGCATTAAAATCGCTTTTATCGTCTCGGAAAACGAACGCGAAAATGGCCATTTTGATATGGTAAGTGTCCCACTGTCGATCCTCAATTAAATATGCGTGTGACGTCACATGGTTTATACATCCAGCTGACTAGCTCAGTAAAGCAGAATAAGCATGGCATCACGAACTGGTAAAGGCAAGACTTGCGTGGCCGGTGGCCCAGGAATGATTAGCTGTACAAATAATAGCTATACTCCTGGGGTTTCTATGCATATCTTCCCGAAAGATAAAAAAGTAAGGCAGAAATGGGTGAAGTTCGTACAGATACATAGACCAGATTTTCAGGCAAATGATCACAGTGCGCTTTGCTCTATGCATTTTGAAAGCAACTGCTATACTCGCCTGAAGCTAAGTTCTCTTTTACCTGATGAAAGCGAGAGTAGCTCCAATGATGGTAACCGCCGGGAAAAAAGAATTTTAATTAGAGGGTCACTTCCAAGCATTCAGTGCGCCAACACAATGCCTGAGAAGAAAGCCAGCGAACGCGACCGCAGAAGATCAAAAGCAGTAAGTATCAAATTAGTCTTATGTTGTAGTTTGAGAGACAATAGTAGTCCTTTTTCAAGCTATAATTAAAGTGATACGAAAAAGTGCTTAATGCAAAACGCTTTTAATAACATTTGTTAGAATAATATATTTTAAAATGTGTAAAAAAAAAAACTCAAAATAAAGAACAAGAACGATCACAGGAAGTTAAGGAATGTGTTATTAGCTTCTTTCTATTTTTAAAATTTCAATGTTTATAGCATATTGAACGTTGCAATTTAAAGGTGAACGTATTGTCTGAATTAACGACATTGTTTGGAACAGTATTACCTGCATTAACTTGCTCTTTTATTTTTGTAACAATTACAGAGTTTGCGAGAAGTCCAGCGTGAAGCGGCATCTCAGATGACGAATTTGTCGGAAACCAGCTTACGTGAAAAGGATGAAAAAATCCAAAGTAGTTCTTCAACGAGTTGTATTAGCGAGTTAGTAGAAGACCAAACAGAAGGTTACGCGGACGAGGGAGATCTTGACAAAGGAATTCAAGTGAAACCTGTTCTGAAATCTGTAAAATCTCAGGCTGCTAGGACAAAACTTTGCGCGTGCATTCAGTGTGCGAAACTGAAATCTGAAATAAGATCGCTGAGAAAAAAGAACAAGAGGTTGCGGTCTCAGAGACAAAAGTGGAAAGAAATGGCACAGG
Source organism: Zoanthus solanderi (assembly GCA_024336925.2). Classification (NCBI taxonomy): domain Eukaryota; kingdom Metazoa; phylum Cnidaria; class Anthozoa; order Zoantharia; family Zoanthidae; genus Zoanthus; species Zoanthus solanderi. The sequence continues at coordinate 16,376 of JANCMA020491237.1, read as the reverse complement.
GAGATGAAGTAAGTATTATAACTTTATGAAAATATCCCAATTCCTCGTCTGTTTTCTTGCCGTTGTAATTTCGCATCACTTTGATCCATCGAAAAAAAATTAAGTGGAATTTGACAGTTATTATTGACTGTGTAATACAGTAGTAATAGTGCGCGGGGTTGTTGTCAATGAACTTTAATTTTCCCGGTAAAATATTTTTTTTCTTTCGCCCATGGACTTCGCGAAATTTTTCATTATAGTCGAGGAGAATGATTGAAAAAAATGTTTTTTATGTTTTCATATTTAGATTTGTATAACTTTGAATTTATAAGGTTTTTAGATATTTGAAGTTACGTGAATTAATGTTTGTTCCGCGTGTACTGTTTATAGACGGAGATAAAAAGAAAAATAGAAAGGGCTTCATTGATTGCAAAGTAATTCTATGTTATAAGCTCCCTTTTTTATTCTTTTGTTAGGATGACCTAAGTAGTGAGAACTTTAGTGAAGAAAATGAAGGAGACAAAGAAGTAGATTGTGACGAATACGAAGAAGAGGAAAGTAGGGAAGGTAATGAAAGCACTGTGGAAGATGACGAGGATTTAAATTGGTATCGTGAACTGGAAGAGGAGGAGGAGGATGGTGATGATGATGAAAAAAAGGATAACGCATCAAGTAAAACTATCATGTAAGTTTTTAATTTTATTTTGATGAAATAAATTGATAAAAATTTAGGTCATGAATAGGATTATTTAATTCTGCAATCAATTAAAATCCATTAACTTTTACATTCTGTAACATGAAATTAAAGTGCTTTTTCTTTTCACTTATATCTGAATTCATTATACCAATTTTGTCAAGTCTGACAAAAACATTTTTGAAACGGTTTATAAAAAATATATTAATTTATAGCACTCGCTAATGTTAACAGAAAATGGTCATTTGGACAGAGAATACACTTTAGTGAACTATACTTTCCAAAAGATTTAGTACAATAGTGAGAAATTTTTGAAAATTGTTCTGGAATATTGGTATTAATTATTAACAGAAATTTTGACTGAAACCATCAGTCTTCATCAGTCAAAACGTGTGTTAAAAATTAACACCAAAATTCAAGAAATGAAATTTAAATATTTTCACTTGAATTGAATCTGGATGATTAACAACATTCACTTTCACTTAAGTACTATACTTACCATATTAGTCTCAGAGAGGGCCTTTAGGTTATAGATTACCTACTTGAAAAAACTCTTTATCTTTATATCATAAATTATAATTTTATACTTATTATGTACACTTTCTTTTACAATTTTTAGATTTGACAAGGATGACCCCCATCAGACTGAGCCAAAATTCATTGTGTTCTATACAAGTCTCCTTGCCATTTTCTCTATGTTCTGTTTTAAATGTAGAGATGAAAAACCAAAGGTCTCCATGAAGAAGAATGGTACCATGGTGACAGTCTCACAGACGTGTAGAAATTGTGGGCCAGATTCCTTTACATGGAGATCACAGCCATTGATACTTGGTCGATACCCTGCAGGGAACGTAATGTTAAGCTTTGCCATTCTGATGGCTGGGGCATCAATAAGTAAAGTACTGCTAGTGCTTAAGCACATGGGAGTTATAATTTATAATGCTCGGCAGTATTTCACTCACCAGAAAAAGTTCCTTTTCCCTGCCTTGTTACAATACTGGGAAAGTTACAGAAATACTTTAGTGAATGAGATAAAAGGAAAGAAAGATGCAGTATGGGCTGGTGATGGCAGGTTCGATTCGATGGGGCACTCTGCTAAATATGGTGCCTATACCATGTTCTGTCATGCAGTGAACAAGATTGTTCATTTTGAGTTGGTTCAAGTATGTGGCATCACCCTCAAAAATACAATTTGCATTCTAAAACTGATTAAGAAAATATGGATTACTTACTAATGATAACAAGTCTAACATACATATAACATATATTCTACCTAGAATTCCAGTTTTCTGAAATAAAATGTGTTGTATCTAACTAACAAAATTTCTTCAAATTATTCAGTTTTGTGTTGGAAAATTTAGAAATTGAACTTACACTTTAAGATTGGTTGAGTTTTCAATTTGTCACATGACTGTTATTTTTGGGAACAATTGTTCATTCAATATTAAGTTAGCAGTAGCATAAAAATCCTTAAGGTTGTGTATAGAAACTTCAACTAAACTCAGCATATAAGGGAGATTGAATGTCATTATTTTCATGAAATTAAATGATTATTTTATATCATTTTCAAACAGTCAAACCAGGTGAAGAGCAGTAATGAAATGGAACTGAAAGGGGCACAAGATAGTTTCAACTTTCTTAAAGCTGCAGGGTTGGCCATACCCATATTTATTTCTGACAGACACCGCTCCATTGCCAAGTGGATAAGGGAGAACCAGCCAGAAACCAATCATTTTTTTGACATCTGGCATGTAGCAAAGTCAGTAACAAAGCAGCTATTAAAGGCTGGCAAAGAAAGTGGCTGTGAACTCCTTGTCAAGTGGCAAAAATCCATAAAAAACCACCTACACTGGTGTGCCACCTCTACCAGGCTTGGGTTCGGGGAGCTGATATTGGCAAAGTGGAAGTCTATTACCAGGCATGTCTGCAATGAACATGACAGTCACCCAGATCCATTGTTTACAAAGTGTGCTCATGGAAGCCTATCAAAAAGATTGTGGATAAAAAAGGGCAAGTTCTGTACATATTAATGTAGATTGCTAATTTTACTATATGGGGACCCCATATCATGGTTCATTTGCAGATCTCATTTGGAACTTTACTGGCACCTAACTATCAAATACTTATTTTTGCTTTAGCTTAAAATTATTTTCTTTAATTCAACATACTTCTTTGGGAGGTACAAGTTGGCATTGATATAATGACTTTAGTTGAAATATTTTATATATTTATTCTTGGACTTTTAGGAACACATGTACATAACAAGCTGAAACAAATATTGATGAAACCTAGCCTATTAAATGACATCAAAAGGTTATCAAGCGAGGACCAAACAAGCTGCCTCGAAGGTTTTCACTCAACCCTCAATCAGTTCCACCCTAAAATGCTGTGTTTCTCCTGGCTTGGCACTTACTGCAGGTAGACAGTATCTTTCAGGAGTATAAAACAGTTTGATTTGAACTCGATCTAGTTTTTTCCTTAAAAGTTACAAAATCTTAAAACTTTATATCATGTTAATTTTTAACTTTTCTGAGTCTTCAGTCTTTTCCTGTGCATTACTCTGAAAACAATTCAATCTAGAATATTTTTTCTAGGCACATCTTGGCTAGTCTGCATTTCAATGAAAACTTACTTAGGGAACCCCAAAGAACAAAAGATGGCAAAGATCTCCTGTTAGTAACATACCCCAAATACAAATTCGGAGAGGAGGTTGTCCGAGAAATAAGAGTTCCACCAACATACAGTAAGTAGGGTAATTGCTTAACCCACAAAACCTAGTTTTCTTGTATTCCAATTGTATTATAGACTGATGGAATTAAGTAACTGTCACAAACAGTTTTTGTCACAAACATATTTTACTCTAGAATATGTGGATGAATTGAGAGATTTGGTGTTTAACATGAACGAAGGAGAAAGGGATGCCATCCTCAAAAGATATGAAAACAAAACTCCAGCATTTCTGAACACACAGTTTGCAGAAAAACGAAGTAAAGCAGAAGCAGTTGAAAACTACAAAAAGAGAAAACAACAAGAAATGACTCTTTTTCCACCTGGTAAGTTATCAGAGGAAACTGATATTTTTAATCATTTATTGAAATTATTTAAAAAAAAACTTGAATTATTTTAAAAAAAAACTTGAAAAATGACATTTCTTCCCATATTTCTATTCAAGTTTTTTTTAAATAATTCAAGTTTTTTTTAAAAACTTGAAAAATGTTTGTGGTAGTAAAATTACAACACAGCCAATGTACTGTAAATGTCATGTTTTGAGCCCCATTTATTTTTGTGTACCAAAATTCCTCTTAAAGCTAACTAACAATATAATTTTTAGTGCTTATGCATTCATTAATAGTCAAAAAAGGTATTAATTTTTTTTATTCTTATTCTCATTCTTGCTATGCAATGAATCGAGCGAGATGGAGAGTGGGAGTGGGAGATATTGCTGGTAGAGTGGGGTAAATCCGGCCGGCCACCCTTGTTTACAGAAGAAATTTGAAAGTTAATTTGAAAGTTTTAATAACTATAAATTGTTACCTGCTGATCAAGTTTTATAAAAAAAAGCAGTCATGCAAAAACTGGTAGGCTGTCAACTGGTATTTTAGATGAATACTAAACAGAAAACCAGCTAGAGACACATGACACTTCTTCTTCAATAATTTATAGATACTCAGAGAATGGTCAAAGCTATTGGTATTTTAAATGCTATTTTTTATTTTCCTTACTTGGTTTTTATCCCCCTTGATATGGCCAGGTGAAATTAAATTGAGTGCACAAGTATTAAAAAAGAAACAAATGTAGAAATAATTGAAATTGGACACTATAAAAAGAGAAAAAATAATATTTATGGGTTTTTTTTTGCAGTGGAAATTCAAAATGAACTACAGATATCACAAAGCAACGAGTGCCACCGGCCTGCTAAGAAAAAAAGAAAAGCCCCTATCTGTAGGAAGTGCAAGAAACCTATGAAGAACCACTCAAAAGACAACTGTTTTCCTTCTAGTGACACATGAATATACTAAATTTGTCATTATCATGGATATTGAAATCTCCACTAAATAATAAGCTCTAATGACATTATCACTTATTCTAAGTAATTTGCAAATGCATCCAAAAATATACTTGTTGTGATTAGATGTTTAACAGAATACAATCCTGTAAATAATGTGATTTCTTTAGTTTGCAAGAGCCAGTCAATTAGCGACCCATTTAGAATATTTAAAGGACATTTCTTCTCATATTTCAATTCAAGTTTTTTATTTAAGTCAGTCCATAAACCAACCCCTTTTCTGAAATCAAATTTCAATTTTCCTAAAAAATAATGTGATTTGCCTTTTAGAACTGTTTTGAAGAAAAATGTTTGTGGTAGTCAAATTACAAAACAGCCAATGTACTGTAAATGTCATGTTTTGAGCCCCATTTATTTTTGTGTACCCAAATTCCTCTTAAATATAGAGTATTTTAAATTACTATAGTTTGAAGCTTATAAATGAAAAAATATTTTATAATTTCTCCTACAATATTCATTCAACATTGTTTGTAATAAATGAAATAAAGAGCTTGTTATTTATATCCTCACTACAGGTAAAGGATATTTGAAGTGGCCTATTTTGAAAGTACTGTTCTCATTTTATTGTAGCTGAAAAACAGAAAATTTTTCCAACAATAACAATGATTTAAAAAAATTTGTATGCAAGAAAATATCTACCTTCTACAAAAAAATTGTTATTTAGAACAAGGTGTTCTTAAAACCAACAATTTATTAAAAATTAACGAATAAATCTGAGTGGTTCGTGTTAGAGTGTCAATTATTATGTTGGAGCTTGCCTTTGCTCTGCAGAGCTATATCCTCTGGTAGAAGCAGTCCTATATTGAAGCCTCATTTTATTATAAATACAGGAAGGTAGTGGTCTAGTTGTGTTCCAACCGAGTGACCCAAAAATCCAACGTACCAGGAATCGGTAAGCAGTGGCCCGGTAACTCCTGCAGTTTACAACAGAGAAAAAAACATATTACATTTTGCGTAATGTTATCCTCAAGTCAAGCCATTAAGTTTCCAACACGTTTTTAACATTTTGAAGTTAAAAAATAAATATAAACGAGAAAAATAATTGTTTTAAGAACTCGAAATCTCACAATTTAACAAACAGCAATGGTGCATCGAACAAGAGTTTCATTAAAATAAAAATAGCCGATTTGGATATAAAATGCAAACATAAATTAAAACACTTACTCATTTTTCTCATTTCGCGTCCCTCGACTCGGAAACTTGTAACTTCGGCCCCTCTTGTCCTTCATCATCCCACAAACTTGTTCTAGAACAGTAGCATTACACAGTGCATCGAAGTCAGGATGATCGATTACGCAAGCACTTTCGACTCCCTCAAATGAAAGTTTTGCCATTATTTCTCCCACTTCCTTGCAACATCTATACTCCTGGATGTTACTTAACAAGTTTGTATCACACTTTTGGCATTTGCACCTAAAGTTGGGATAATTTTTTGAAAACAAAGTTAAACGTTGCATAAAAACTAAAAAGACATAAAAATACAATACAACAGCAGTTTCTGACAACGTTGTGATTTCACGATACACAGGACTTTTTTCGATCTAATGCTTAAAGATTAGATCTTTTTCTTACCAGGTTTCAATATTTACTTGACCTTGAAATCTTGATTGTAGAATTGCTAGCGTTAACCCATCTTCATCTTCATTTGGCTCTTCATAATTTTCGGGCGCAATAGGCTCGAATCGATATGGCTCAACTACACCGCCAACAGCACCAAAGTCTTCTTCAAAATCACTTTCTATTTCTCCAGAGTAACTGGAGGTTGAAGACGAATCTAAATCTTCTGTTGTTGACATTTTTTATTCCTTACAATGAAGAGGACAATGATTTGCAGTTTTTGCTGCAAGTAAGAGCGGAAAAGCACACAAACACTGAGTCGTATAAACCATGTGACATCACTAAGGTAGGTAGCCGCTGAGTTTCGCGGGCTCATTATTTCGGAATTTGGCACACTTAGGTAGCGACTTTGAAGCCGTGTTTTAGCCACTTCTTGATGTTTTTAAAGTGAAAAAATATTATTTCCTGATCATTTAATATCTAAACAGATAATTTATGACAAAATTTTGAAAACGAATTTTTCGCCACAGTAGCACTTTAAGGATAAAGTAGATACAAACATAATTATCCTAAGAAAGGTTTAGCCTAGCTAGGATGCATATCTGACATAGTTTGCTTTTGTAAACTGGTGCAGGTTATATGCTGCTCCATTCATCCCATGATCGCCATTAATTAATTATGTTTTGATATAATAAGTATTGTATCAATAATAATTTGTTAATCTCATACGTATTATTAATAGAAATATTGGTCTTAAGAAATATTACATTATGAGGCAACCTCTTTTACCATACTCCAACCCTCATTACTGAGAAAGTAGTTGATTCAACTACTTTCTCAATTACAGTGATTCTCAATTACTTCTCAGTAATTCAATTACTGAGAAGGTAAGTGATTCAACTGGGTAGTTGATTGAATGAGATTATTCCCAAACCTAGTTGATTCAATTGGTTATAAAGTGATCCATCAATGCTTCTGAAACTGCAGGAATAAAATCTTTCAGAGCATTATCACATCATGAATAAAATTCACGTTTTCTTTCCTTTTTTTCAATTTTTGTTGAATGAGATTATTCCCAAACCTGAATGACATAGTAAAATAACAAAATTATTTCATTGCTGGGTGGTTTTGGAGAAGTATCAGTGTTTTTTTTCTGATCACTAATGATATGAGCATCATAATATTAACCATCAATGTTTTTTTTATCAACAATAAAGAAACAGCCAAACATAGATGACTAGAAAGTTAACTGTAGTACTATTGTTAATTATTTGTTCTCATTTTACCAAAATGAGTGCATGAGAATGCAACATCATAAAGTGGAAATAGGTTTTCTGCTGTAGGAACCTCAGAGTGTAAAGAAGATCCAATGGGCAAAAGCAAAACATTGGTACAAGTTTGGGCTTTAGGTATGTACTTGTAGATATCTGAGCTAGAGTATTGTTCAAGCTATAAAAGAAATAGAAATACACAATATTATTGACTGATCTCATTTTCTTTGATAATTGAATTGAAAATGAAGATAGCATGAACAGTGTGCCTTCTGTATATAGCTATTTCAATTAACATTGTCATCGCTGAGAGCCGTTGGGTCAATCCAAGACCGCTAGGAACTATGGGTATACATGTCTTGCTAGGCTGATTTTAACAGTTAATACATGTGGCTCAAAGATGAATATTGCCCTTCATTCGTTGATGAAGCAAACAGAAAACAATTCAATTCATATCTTGATCGGTGCAATAGTTATGTCAATAATATATACCCATAGTTCCTAGCGGTCTTGTAATAACCCATCGGCCGATGACAAAGTTAATTGAAATAGCTATATGTTTGTGCCATTAGCTAATTTAAAGTAAAAAAAAAATCTATGAAAAAAAAATCAAGGAGTTTTATTTTTAGTGTCCCATATACGAACATGAAGAAAATCATTTTTTGTTATTTTAACATGTCAATCAGATCAAATCCTCACATGAAAACACTTTCAAAGCTACCAACACTTGAGTATACTTACGTATTTATGCACCATGGCAAAGTATGTTTTTCATGAGGATTTATAGTTTCTAAATAACCCTTGAACTCTAGATTAAACTCTTCAAATGAACTTGCCAACTTTAAAAAACAGATAAAATATCTTTTCACCTTATTATCCTATTATTTAAGTGTGGCATTAATAAAAAAAAGCTGTATGAGCTTAAGCCTGATTCACAGCTGCCTGTCTTGTGAAATAGATGTAAACACAAGCACCATATACAAACCCGGTATTTATTGTCCTTTTTTCTATTATTTTGTTTGTTTTGTTTTCAACCTGTGGTGCATTTGAGCCACTTTGAATCAAGCTTTATCATGTGTAACCAAATAAATTAATTATACTTAAACGAAGACTCTTGTTCTTCTTTATAAAAGTGGATAGATGGGTCAATTGCAAAGCCCAGCACTAGTTCTTCTGAAGCTCCAGTACAGAAAATAAGAATAGACTTCAGAGTGATATCTCTGCGACCACGTTCCACTTCACGTAAGTACCTCACAAATATAGAGTATAATTCATTTTCTCATAGAAACGATGTAGAACCTTCATCTGAGAACTTTGGGGCAAGAAGATTGATCACGATTTTAGGAGTGAGCCTGTGACTTGTGTGTCGAAGAAGGTGAAGGAGAATAAGTAAACTTGTCATTATCTTTGCAAGTCCAAAAACATTCATTCCTTTCGTTATATTGGCTATGCAGTCATTACTTCAGGGGATTATAAGTTTATCAATCACGTTTACTGGCATATAGGTTGGAAGTTGCACATTTTGTAAAACGGCAACTCCGTTCATGATGCCCACTTTGTAATAATCACGTGCCATGTACTCACGAAGACCATGGTCGAGGTACTTCTCCTTTATTGCCAAGTTCATGAGTCGTATCCACTCTTTGCGAGGGCCACCAAGATCTTTAGCTCTTTCTCCCATGAAGTCAACTTCAAATGTCAAATTGAAATCTTCAATGGACTCAAACTCTTGAAATTTTTTATGAATTATATTGTGTCTATCAACACAGATGAAATTGGTATCTTTTTCAATTTCCTCCTCTCTATTTACAGCATCATGAATTCTTTGCTTCATCATTTTCTTTTGTAAAAATCTTAGAATTTCTACTGGTTCATTTAGAGGTTGTTGTTTAATAGAAGATATAAGATCATCAGGAGGCAGCGTGACTCAGTGGTCAGGGTGCTGGATTTGCATGTGGATGTTCCGGGTTCAAATCCCACTCTGACCACTGTAGCGATTTGTCTTGGGTTAGCCCCGAATCATGTCCACCATACTTTGTAAATAGTTAATTGTGTCAGGCATGTGTGTTAAAACCCGGAGAAATTAGCTTCACAGCTACTCTAAAATCCGAATATAAACATTCATATATTTTTTATTTATTTTTTTATCAGTGGGATCACTGGCTTACATTGAATGTTCACTTTGACTGTGTATAGTCTCGGATACATCATTTTGCTTTGAAATTTCATCAAGTGTTTCACTGATGTCAATGAGATCATTACTTTGATTTGAAGTTGTCATGGATACATTATATGGCTTTGAAATCTCACTGAGTGTTTCTTTGTCGTCAATCACAATGGGATCTTTACTTTGATTCTGTGCTGTTTTACTGTTGTCTGAGGATTCGTCCCTCTCGTAGATAAAGTAGTATCCTTGCTTTATTTTTGACATAAAGCTTAGCAGCCCTTGGCCGGCCATTTTCTTTACAATTGGAAAGTTGTATTCCGTACCAGGACCCATTTGAAGTTGTGAAATTGCTTTATGCCTCACCTTCACAAAATCAAAATCGTTTGATCCCAGAAGAGGAAATTTTTCACTTAGCGATTCCACAATCTTTTTTCGAATGGTTTTTTCATCGTCTTCTTCAGTGAACATTAACATGCCTGATGAAATAACAGAGTCGTACTTTAGGTTCGTGCATTCGTCTTCGATTTCGTCCTCTAAAAAACAACGTAGCAAGGCAAATTCGATCGCTTTGGGTTCTTTCTTAGCTCTTTCGTTCCCTTTTTTTGAGTGAGTATTAGTAAAGCCTGCTGCTGCACGAAGTCTTTCGTGGCGGTTAAGCCTTCTGCATAAGCCAGACGACGAGCTTTCTCTGAACATATTAATTGCTCTTCTTAACGTATCTTCTAAAGATGTCTGTGATGTTGAAGTTGTTGAAGGTTCATTTGACTTTGCGGAATTAGATGAGTTCTCTAGAAGCTTTGACGCTTCGCTAAGAAGTTCGGAAACTTTCTCCAGAGATTGTTGATTGCTTGCCATCTTTGCAAACCACGCGAAGATACGACAAGAAAACGTACATTGGTGCCCAGTCCTTACCGTTTGCTTCGGAATGAGGCCTGGCCGAGCTTGCCCCAGGAAGATTAAATAAAAAATTCGAAGTTTAAATTTAAATGAATTTCGGCGAGTTCAAATTAGCAAATATTTGAATTTTGTTTACATTGAAATCGAGTTTTAAATTTAATTAATTTTGACGAGTTCAAATTAACAAATATTTGGATTTTGTTTAAATTGAACACGACTAAATTTTAACAACTAAAAGTTCAAAATTAAATGAATATTTTAATGGAAGTTTAATTTCATACCTATTAAAGATTAAATCAAATACATTATCACAACGATTAAATATTGCTCCAAAAGGCAGCCATAATGGAGTCATTACACCAAAAAACTTTAAGTGAGTTGAAGACTATTACCCAAAGGTTGGACGATATTTCAACCAAGTGTGAGGATATAAAAGAGTATATAGACTGCGCTAAAGACTATTCATATCAGTTCAATGTTAAAATAATGGGCTTGCCGGTTGTGTCCGAGAGCAAGTCGGCAGAGGTAACGAAAAACCTTTGCTTGAGACATTTTAAGCATATTGGCGTAAAAGATATCTCATTGATGGATATTGACATCCCACATCGTGTTTCGCCTCGAAGACCGTCCAATCGGCCAAATCCAGTCGTATGTCGATTTGTAAGACGTCTTGCAAAGAACCTCGTTATGGCGTGCCGTAAATCGGTTAGTAAAGTGACTGCCCTACAGAATGCCCAAGATGTCAAAGCAGTTGCTGAAGAGTGTTTGGATGTTATCAGCGAGTGTGGACTAGCAATCATCCTTACTGTAAGTTATGCAATGTGTGTTTGTGTTGATGTTTCATCTCTGCATCGCTAGGGAGAGCAGGGCTAGTTGGAATGCTGGGTTAGTTGATTTTATTAGTGTTTTCTCTAACAGTGATTATGAAAATATACATCATCTGGATGTAGGTTTATGACAGGGAATGTTGGTTTTTTCACCTTCTATTTTTTCAATTTGTATCATACTTTTTAGTTGATATGGTGCATTCTAATGGCAAATTTGTAGGTTAGGTGCTTTGTTCACAGGCAAAAGAACCCCATCCCTATATCTAATACATTGCAAACCAGCAAAGGCAAAAAAGATTTACATGGTGCTGCAAAGATGCATTTAGGTTATCTTTTCATATCAAAAAATATTTCTTTAGTTTTAAGGTTCATGGGAAAATGGCTGCTATACAAGTTCAAAAATCTATTATTTACTTGTGTTTTATAGAATGAAAACAAGGAAGCTGTGACCCAAGGAATTTTGTACCATGATGCCATTGGAAAGTGTATGGTGGCATTAGATCAGTTAAGAGAGGGGCTAAGTTGTCTTGGATTTATTGAGAAGATGGCCAAGTACCCATCACTATTTGAAGATTTGTTTGTGTATACTGCAACTCCCCTTTGCCCTGTTACTCTGCTTGGAGCAATCAAAACCCCTGATGCTATGTCAGACAGTGAACATAAAGTCGCAGGATTTCTCACTGATTTTATAATGGAAGCTTCCAAAGATACACTGAAGAATTTTTTATCTTTTGTAACAGGGGCTCAGTCCTTACCATCCTTTGGTCTCCAAACCTTGGAAGTGAAGTTTTCTGACACACAGTCAATCTTTGCTTCCACATGCCTCTGTGAGATTCATTTGCCAAGCAGTTTTGCTAACAAAGAGGTGTTTTGTGAGTCACTGGAGGCTGTTTTAACCCCAAGTGAAAAGTCTTTTAACTGTGTTTAGATTCTTTCAACATATGATTCCACTGAGTAGAAGTGAACTGTTTCTTTAATTTGTTAAGAACAAATAAGAAGTATAAACCATGTTTTGTTTTTCTTGATGTAACAACTGAATATACCATTGTGCATGAAGGATTCATATGGTGAGAATGAAACATTGTTTCTTATGATAGAAAAGTAAAGTGAAGGCTGCCCACTTTTGACAAAACTGCTGTTGTTTTGATGGATATTAAATTGATATTTTTATGATTAACAACAAAGATATTGTATTGATGGATATCAAATTATTTGTTGTTTATGTTTTTGCATATTAATAGCCAAAATAGATTAATGTTGATGGAGATAATAAATAAATGTTTGGTTTTAACATTTAATGATCAGTTTACTTGTTGATTTGCAGAAATATAGCATTTTTACATTCAAACATAATGCTATACAACTTGTAAAATGTATATTAGATATAATTTATTAACTTTTGAGCATATGCCAAAGGAAGCAAAACCATAAATTAATGTTGAAACATTGGAACATAAACTGTAAGTCCTCTATTAGTCCTCCATGCCCTTTCTAAGTATAAATTAGCACCCTTTCTTGAGTGGAGATATATCAGTTCTCAACTCCACCTCTGTCTTCTAAAAAGTTTGTTTTTCTGCTGAAAAACTAACTGCCTCAAGTCAAAAAAGTTCTTGTAATCATGGTGGGTCAACATTGTAACTATCATCTTAGGAGACAAAGCCCTGATTGGGCCCTGCTTTGGGTGTCATCTTGTTATAGAAAGGTTAATTGTTATTCTACGAGTGCATTGGCCTTCAAAATAAATTGTTGCCATTTACTGCATTAAGCAATGCTGTGTACCATGTCTTGATCAAAGACCGTTGCAAAAGAACAAAAAGAAGCCGAAAATACATATTTGTTGTAACTAATAATTGCATGGGTTTTGTGTTTCCTCCCCGAATCCAAAGCCGCATAGAACTTGCTTCCTAAAAAGTTACTCCAAAAACGTCCTTAAACTCTACAGCTTTAGAACTCAACAAGGAGAAAATCCGGATGTGCTCTAACTTTGCAAAAGACAAATATGAGTATCTAGAGAAGATACAAGAAACTTTGCAATGGTAATAACGATTATCTTCCTTTGTAATTTTCTGGGCGCCCTATCTTTGTCAAAGACAAAGTATACGTCTTTCTCTCTGTTTCGGTTAAGCTGTTACCAGACATAGATTTCAATGAGCTATGAGCTGCAGCTGCTAGGAAACTCGTATAGGCTCCTCCAAGCTCGGTTGAACTGTTACCAGAAATACAGTTCACTGAGCTATGAGATACAGCTACAAGTTACTGTAAATTTTCATGGAAATTATAAAGCCAGATTTCATACAAATTTTACAAGTACATATCTCTAAAAAATTTGGTCCTATACATTTTGATATTCACAATATATCCGTTGAATAAATGAAACTAGTTGTTCTAAATTCTACGTTTAATGTCCCACACCGACGCTGTTTATATCTTACGTTCAGAATATACATGGACTTGCTTAATTTTCGTGATAATACAACTAATTGGATTTATGTTGACACAAGCCGTGACTTCAGTCGGCTATTTTGTCACACTTCGCCGTGAGTTATGGAAAATGTACATTTCAATGCAATTCGATGATCTGGCTCTACCTCGGACAGTCAACCTCGTACCCAGACTCATTTCACTGACGTAGAAATTAGCCTGGGTACGAGGTTACCTCACAGTTAACTTAATCACTAAATGATGTATTATAAGCTCCAGACTCACTCACGCTACGACTTAACAACAATCATTTCTTGTAATAATAAAATTATTCGCAACACCTTTAACAAGCTCACCAGGATCTTCGCTTGTATATAAGGATCATTTCGTTGCATTTAATACTTCTATTGGTGCAATGATTATGTTCATACATTGCCAATTTATGTAAAAGAGGCCAAACACTGTTTATGGAAAAGTACAGTAGCCTGTGTAACAGGCGGTCTTGTTGTTAGGTCAAAAACATTGAAAACTTGGGTGCCATGTTGAACGAGTGGGAGAGGGGGCAAGCGAGAAAAAATACAACCTACCTCCTCCTTCAAAGTATCTATTCTGTTCTTCTCGCCAATAAAATTATATAGATCACAATTTATATTAAAATGTTAAAGGTTTGTTGATTTAAAATATTTAAAACTAAACGTTTTCGACTTAAAAAGTAGTTTTGTAAACTCTAAAGATTACTTTTTAAGTATTTTAATTCAATTAATAAACCTTTTAACCTCTTAATATAATTTTACCAGGCAAGTAATGAACAAACAGAAAACAATTTGTCTCCTGGAAGCTAAGTACACAGGATTAGTGACCCATTCAGAGATTAAAGACTGCTTAACACTGCAGAAACTAAAGGGAAGTTTCAGCTCTTTCTCATCCCATGTAGAGCAACCCAGATTCTGGAATCCAGGAACCAGCTCTAGGAATCTGGAATCCTGTCATCAATTGGATTCCAGCGATTTTGGAATCCAGAAACCCCTGAAGTAGAACCCAAGATTCAGAACTTAGGGTCCAGAATCCACAAGCACAGTGCAGAATCAGGATTCCAAGACTGTCAAGGACTAGCTTACACTGGGCAATCCATAAACAACTATAGACTTGCAAAAGGATTTAGCTTGCTGTTGATCTAGCTATCTTAGCTCATTGGTTGAGTTCTTTCATCCAGTCAGTTGTAAAAGATTAAAGATAAATATTGGTGAAAAATTGAATCTGAATTGAAAGAGGTAGTTGTTCTGCTGTAGATTTTTCTGAGGATTAAGCTGGTTTATTCAATTTGTTTTGAGATCTGGTTGCCTTATTCTTGATTCCATATTCTCATTCTTTGCAAAGTTCTTTAACAGTTGCATTATTTCCCCATTATACTCATCTGGAATGGTTTTGGCACCAGTAGCCCAGTAATAAATGTCCCAGTCATTGCTTGGTCTGTTAATGAGATTGTCATATTCATCCAACTGTGATTCATTCATAGTGTCCAAGTATTTATTAGAAAATGCACTGCAGAAAAAACATGGATAATCAAGATTTAATCATCATCGTTATCAATCCAATTTTATGGTAATCTGGGTTATCTCCTGTAAACGGGGGTGGCCGGATTTACCCCACTCTAACAGCAATCTCTCCAACTCCCACTCTCCATCTCATTTTTTTTCCAAATCCTATTTTTCAATTCTTAAATCCCATTCCCATTTTTGATTTTTAACATTTTTTTCCCCATTCCCAGCAACCAAATCCCAGTTCCAAAGGCTTGAACAAACCTACCAATCCCAATTCCCATTTTACCCCTTAAGGACCCTCTTATAGGGACAAATTTGACCTGTAAATTTGGGATTAACAAGTTTTGTCCAAGAAAAATCTGAGCAGTATTTTATATGAACTGTAATCTTCTCCTTAGATAGCAATTGCCACTGTAATTTTTGCTTAACCCAGGGTTAAATTTAACCCACCTTTGAACACCCCAGCCAAGATTACTTAACTGCAAAGACCTTCATCGATAGCTAAAAGCTTAATTCGGCTTTGCTTAATGCATTATTCAAATTTCATGTTCATTGTGTTGCCAGCACACGGGTGTATTTGGAAACAAACCACGAATATCAGTCAGTAACTCTTAAGGCAAGTTCAAACGGATCAAAGATGTTTGTCAAACATTATCCAACATTGCTAGGTGGTGTTGGACGGTGTTTGATCAGTGTTGGAATGTGTTGGATGCTGGAGTGTTCAAACGAATCCAATACCATCCAACAATGTTGGATTTCAGTACCAGGCATGAAATTATGGCATACTTTTGATCATGCATATAAAAATGTTAGATGATGCAGGGTTTTCAATAAAATTTGAAGTAGGCGGATGGTAGAAGAGTAGTAGGCGGCTGTAGGGGGTCTGGGGGCATGCCCCCCCAGAAAATTTTTAAATCTAGAAGCTCGGAAATGCCATTTCCAGCATTCTAGGCACC
>JANCMA020491135.1:0-10555 GCA_024336925.2 Zoanthus solanderi | reverse complement strand
AAAAAACCTAGAGGTTACAGATCACTTATCTTTGGTGGTCTACATTGTCTGCAACATTTCAGCACTTGTGACCTTGACAATTTTTGAGTCTTCGCCTTCCTTGAGGAAGATGTTGGAGTTCTTGGTCCAGCAGTATTTGAAGTTGTTTGTTCTTTGAAAATCTTTTGCTTCTTTGAAGAGTTGTTGCGATCGAAAAAATGAACTAAATATGTCGCTGATGGAAATGTAAAAATTAATTTGACAAAAAAAAAATATAGATAAAATAGAACAAAGTTAATGGATGGACTATTTTGAAGAGTCAAAGAGTTTTTGAGCAATATGTTTCACTCTTGAGAAGGAATCAATCACCATTAAGAATGACTATTCTAGCAAAACTAATTTGTTTTTTTCAAGAAATTTGAAGGGTTTTTTTTCTGAGGACGGTAGAGTTTGAGCCTAAAATATTTATTGTGCTACTACATCAGGGCTCCACACAGGTTAAAAAATTTAGTATTATTTGGCTAGTGAGAGGAAAAATTTATTAGCCAGTCAGCAATTTAGTAGCCATAATTATATTGTCGGAACATCTTTTCTGCATAACTATTAACTCTTAATTCATCATCATCATCATCATCATATACGGTTTCACGTCCGTTTTACATGCTGGCATGCGTTGGACGGTTTTCAGAAAATTGACTTCTAAGGTAACCTATCTCTAGCTAGATCTTTGCTAACTCTTCTTTCTCTTAAATCCATCTTAATTCAACATGAAAAAATGTATTTGTAAAAATTTAACAGTGAAACAAAACTCAAAAAGCAAACCTAAACATGAAAAACTATACAATATTCACTCTGAAATCATGCACCATCCAATGCTTCAGTGACAAGTTCTTGGGATTGTCAGGTAGTTGTGATTGTTCAGCAAATCGGTGAGGCTAACAGACTGAATAGCACTTTTAGTTGTCCGACAGTGTCCACAGACTATTCTATGCAGTGTTAATGTCCACCGACCATTCTTGCTGGCCTGGGCACCCTAATCTCCTCTTCTTGTTGGCCATCCACATGCCAACACTTCATCTGGAATGAATTCTTCCATTTCTGGACCCTCCGCACTGATAAGCATTAGGTCAGACAGCCTCTCCACACTCAAGTAGCTTCTGGTATCGGATTTGATCCTCTTCTGGGCTGAAAATGCTCGCTCACATTCAGCAGAGCTTATTGGTAACATCAACATAATTTCAACCAAGTGCAGCACGTTAGCAAACTGACATGTAGGGTCAACATGATCTTCCGTAGATCTGCATAGCTCTTATCATGAAAAGAGTTTGACACAAGGACTTTCGACTGTCTCCATTCAGCTGGAACAGCCTCAATGTTGCATCCAGCAGCCTCAAGATGAACTTGAAACCAGCTGCAGAATGTGCCAACTTCCTGGATTCCAAACTCTAGAAGCTCTTTAGATGAGAGAGACCATGTGTCGTGATGGAAGATTCTGAAAGAGCTCACTGCATGCTTTGCCTTTTGATCCTTATTTGAACCCAGAAGATTATCAAATCTAGCCTTTAGTTCCTTGACAGTCACATCAGTGCTTTTCTCAATTGCCTGGTTGAATGAAACATTGCTCCCAAATCTGCCTGCTGCTGAGCCACCCTTCAGTTCATTACCCTGGAACACCACAGTTGTGTTATCATCTGTCTCCTGTTCTTCAATACAGACTTGAAACTGCTGCAAAGCCCCACCAGCAGTAGGATGCTCTTTCATGGGCAGGATGGTGCTGATGCATGTCTTAATGGACGAAATGGCAGTGGGAAGGATAAGTGCCTTTGTCTGTAGTTCAAGCTCAGTGATGGAACTACTCCAAACAGATCAACCATGAAGTGCGCAAACTGGACAAACTTCCTTGTTGTCATAAGTTTGTATAGTTTCGCAGCTCTACTTTTGACATCAGTATTCTTACTACTTGAAGCAAGGCTTTTCATGTGCATACAAACTGCTGCATAGTAGCCATAGTTGGTAGCTAGATCTCCATCTTTCTTCCCTTGAAGAAACACCTGCAGGGCCCTGTCAACATGTGGAACCCATCTTGTGCCTTTAACTGGTGCTGGACTGTAAATTTTGGCATCCAGCTCTTCACCAATAGCATACTTAAGTCTCGCTTGCTTTTCACGCTGTAATAATATGTTTTCCACACAAGAAGGAGACAATCAGACACATCTTCAAACATGGTACACGTTCTTTGCAGTTCCAGCATTGCCAGTTCTAGTCGGTAAGCCATGCAGTGAAAGTCAATCAAGTGAGGAATCTCTTCAGGAATTTTTGCAAAAACCCCATTTCTCTGACCCATGTTCACTGATGCTCCATCCGCACAAAAACCGACTGTCTTTCGTTTCAACTCATTCTCTTCCAACCCCACTTTTGCAATCGAGTTCTTGATCCCAGATACAACCCATCAGCATGAGAATGTTCCAAAGCCTTCAAGTCAAGCATGATGTTTTTGGGCTCTCCATTTGCGATGATGCGTGCATGAGTGACTTCATTCTCGGATACAGATTTGTCAGTTGCCCCATCAGTCATCAAAGACATGTAATTCGATTTCTTCAGAGCATTGGAATTTTCCCCTCTAATTGTACTTGCAACTGTTCACACCATTTCAGCACATCTTGAATCGTTTGCATATGCTGATGTGATTTGGAGACCGTTCTTCTTTTGTAATACCAGCAGTGGTCTGAACTTTGTGAATGACAGCTCCTCTTTTCCAATACAATAAGCGGTATTGATTGATTGGTTAATTGATTTATTATTGAAAATTTTCCAGTAATACAAAATAGTAGGGCGAAAGCCAGAGGCTTAAATGGCTTATGTCAACAGTACATATATAGGAAAAGAGATAAAGTGTGATTACATAGACAAATAATATTAATTAGATATAAAAGGGTATTAAGTATCTAGGGTAATTTGTACTTACAAATAATAACAACAAAAGAAAGAAAAATTAATAAATAACAATGATAATAAAAACTGAAACAATAGTAATTGAGATGAACATTTGCAAATAAGTAATTTTCAAGACGGTTTATATTCATTAAGAAAGTGTAATTTTAATTTAGATTTGAAATTAAAAGTATTCAGTGTATTGCGGATGGAGAGGGGAATGTTATTCCAGATACAGTCAAACCTCGATTATCTGGACTCATTGGGACCTCGGAAAATAGTCCCGATAATTGAGAGTCCGGATAATCGAAAATATGGCTATTAATGAGGTACAAATGTAAATAAACTGATATATATATAAATGTGAACAGCAAAGAAACATTTTTTAATCACAAAATTTACAAATTCTTTATGTATTTAGTAATTTTTTACAAATATTCACTTTTTGTGCAGAAATTCATAACACTCTACAATGTTCAAGCATGTTTGTTTGCTTCAAAAATTTCTCTTCGATCTTTCGAGCAAAGATAATTCGCTGTTTCAACAGTCTTTTAAAGGGATTTAATCGGTTTATTTGCAACTTCGAGTTTTCAAGATGACAACTAATTAATATTCATGAAAAACGGGACCAGAGAAAAAAGTCCGGATAATCGAATAGCCCGGATAATCGAGGTCAGGATAATCGAGGTCAGGATAGTCGAGGTTCTACTGTAGCGGATAAGGTGAAACATGATACGGAGAGAGGAAGGGGTTTGGTGGAGGTGGGTGCTTTTGACAGAAGGCATTGGAAAAGGCTCATCAGGCAACCGACGACCCCTTAAACTAGGGAAAACGGTGGGAAAGAAGAAGACTTTTGCCATTCGACAATCTTAGGAAGTACAGGACGAATACTAGTCAGAAAAAATGCTTCTTGAATCTAGAATCTAGATTAGAAAGTTATGCAGGAAGAAATAACATTTACGCAATATTTCGTCGTTTATTACAACAACATCGTCAGGAAATGAATAAAAATTGAAAATTATCTTAAAAGACTAGTACAAATTTACCGAACAGTGATATTGAAACAATTGTAAATCCCTTGACGCCGTTAGTCCCGAGTTGAAAGTGGACGACCGGTATTTAATCAAGAGAGCCTCTTTAAACAAAAGGTTCTCAAAACTAAAGACCACAAGGCAACTATTTGTTCCTGTTTCTCAAGTGGCACTAGGGCGACTTGGTGGCGGGCATTACCTTAAATCAATTAAGAAATAAAACATGTTCTCCGTGCCTTCATAGCCTGGTGAAAACCGAGGCGAACGTTTGTAAGAATTCGAGAGCAGATCAGTGAAAACCCGCGAGACGCAGTCCAAGGTTTTCACCTGCTCGAGAATTCTCACAAACTTTCCCGAGGTTTTCAACAGGCTATGAAGGCACGGACAACATGTTTTATTTCTTTTATAAAATTATTATTTTCAGTGTTAACAAAGAGAAAGACGATATACGAAGCGTGTACTGTAAATTCTCACAACTCGGAGACCGTCAAACCACCTTGCTCACGTCATTTTGTGCTTCCTAGCGCTATGAAAACACACTTGTAGACCAATCAAAACGCACGTACTATCCAAATTATTTCATAAACAACGATAAGCTATATACAGTAAAGGAAGAATGACGGCTAAGAGAGTGAATCTCCCATATAGGTCTTCTTCCTCGGGTTATCCCTCTCAAGATATTTTTAGACATGGTACCGTGCTCTTCCGCGGATGTCACTCGCTCTTTTGGTGAACTTTTTACACAAATGACCTAAGATGAAACGGCGGAAAATGTAGAGCAAAGTTCTTTTATAACCTTTGTCAACGAACTCGCGATCGACTATTCTTCTGCGTCTATTCTACGAAAACATCAACGCAAAGGGCGAGTAACATTCGCGGAACAAGTGGATACCATGTCTAAAAATAACTTAAGAGAGAGTACGCTAGGATTAAGACCTCATCCTCTCTTCCCGAGTATAGCTCCGCTCCCCGTCAATGCGGGTTGCCTCTTTAATAAAAGTAGAGGACGAGGAAAAAAGAATAAATGTTAAATGAAAAAACATAGAAGTATAGATAGCAAGTGTGTCTAGTCGCTAATTTGAAGCCACTGAAATGGGCACTAAGGCCACGTTAGAAGCGAGCCGAACACTTTGCAAGTCTTTTTTAAGTAGCAGTGAGCCTGAGTGAATGTTAGCAACCGCAGACAGCTGCATAACTTACAATAGAGGGTCCTGAAGGGGTAAAATGGGAATTGGGATTGGCAGGTTTTGCCCTGGGAAAATGGGGTTCAAGCCACACTGGGACTGAGATTTGGTCACTGGGAATGGGAATAGAATGTTAAAAATCAAAATTGGGAATGGGATTTGAGAATTGCGAAGTGGAATTTTGAAAAAATATGAACTGGGAAATGGGATTGGTACCCCCCCCCCCTTCAGGGCCCTCACAATACTCAGGCAACAGACGATATTAAGTAGTAGTGAAAGCGTTATGCTTGTGGGATGTGACTAAAATGATAATAGATAGCACATGCGTGCTAGTAACTGTTACAACGATTGCTTTAACAAGCTATTGTATGTAGTAGATTTAAGAATTAGGGCCCGCCACCATTTCAATGGTTTGAAATTAACTACCAGTGAGCATGAACGCATTTAAGCCACATCCCACGAGCATTACGGTTTCACTGAAGAAAATCGAAGTTTAAAAGGCGAAAAGCACTATTTAACTGTATGTAGAAATTAAAAAAATATTCTAAAGTATTATAAATGTTTGACTACTTCAAACATTGTTTTGGTCACTAACATTTTTCACCCTGAAGTTTTTGGCTTGTTTACTATGATCATAACCGCCCAATAACTCAGTTTCTTCACGGATCAGTTCGCAGTACTGATGACTATTCAGAAAATGTGTTTTAAGTGTGGATATAAGGACTATATTCACAGTGTAAAATGTTTTCAATTTGTCAAAATTGCATATGACTTATCCACTTATCGGAAACATGAACGGATACGGTGATTGACGCTGTGTTTGTACAAGTATGACAGGCCTGGGGCGGGGATTATGAAACCTTCTCGCGGGTACAGCAATAACAGGTCCCTTAGCTTCTTCATCCTCGGGAACTTTAATGTGGAGGTTAATATTTAAATCTTCAGGTGTTGTCGGTTGTTCATTTGTTGTTTGAGGGCGTGGAGACGGAGACGGCGCCGGCGGCGGTGGTGGCGGCGCCACACGTGGAGGATACGGAGGTGCAGGCTGATAAGGAGGCGCGACTGGGGATGCATTTGGATGCAAAGGGGCCGGTGGTAGCGGTGGTAGAGGCGCAGATGGGGGCGCAGGTGGAGGCGGAAGCACTGGTGCAGGTGGAGACAGACGCGCGGGAGCAGCCGGAGGCAGAGAAGGAGGCAGGGTGTTTGCTATGGCTATTTGGCTGAACAGTGTTTCTGAACTTTTCGGTTTATAGTTTGTTGGTTTAAAAGAAGGAACTCTGGGGGGATGATATGTTATTAACCTAGCAGATGTTGGGGCATGAGGTGCGGATGGTTGAATTGCTAACGGACGCGTTGATAGTTGACGGTGACTGGTTCGACGATGTGTAGTCGGACGATGTGTAGTTGGACGATGTGTAGTCGGACGATGTGTAGTCGGACGATGTGTAGTCGGACGATGTGTAGTCGGACGATGTGTTGTTGGACGATGTGTAGTCGAACGATGTGTAGTCGGACGATGTTTAGTCGGACGATGTTTAGTCGGACGACGTGTTGTTGGACGATGTGTACTCGGACGATGTGTAGTCGGACGATGCGTTGTTGGACGATGACTTGTTCGATGATGCGTTGTTGGTTGATAACTGGTTGGACGACGCAACGTCGGACGTTGTGCTGTTACTCCACCTGTTGTAGGATCATGTGCTTCTGATCGTTCAGTTGTTGGAAGAAGTGTTACTGGTCGTTGTTTTGATGGGCGATAAGTGGTTCGATGGTGGGTTGTTGGTCGATAATAGGTCGGACGATGCGTTCTTTTACTTGGCAGGGATTGTGCTACTGCTACTTGACTGAACAGCGTTAAATGAGTGGTTTGAGCTTTTGGATTTGTCGGTCGAGATTTCAAATTTAAAAACTTGGGTAAAAAGTTTGTCGTTTGTCGAGTTGTTTGCCCAAAAGTTGACGACTGTCTTTGTGTTGTAAGTCGATGATTTTTTAAAAGGCGAGTTTTAGGCTGATGACTGGTTGGTGGCAGCGTTTTTAGCCCACGCTGTGTTGGTGATCGACTGCTGAGTCCAAGGGCTGTATCCCAATGTTTTGGAACGGTCTTAACAAGAAATGAGTTTTTTACACCAATATTTTTTTGGTTTCCTAAAAGCCTATGGTCTAATGGTTTGTATTTCATATGTGTAGTAGTCGGCCTCGGTGGATTTGTGGGAATGTGTTCGGTTGTAACGGCTTGTTTTGTAGGATAAATCATAGCACCTTTGTGAGGATACTGTTGTCCTCTGGCGTTTGGCCGATTACCAAAGTCTTGGTTATTTACTATGTTGATGTTAATCACGTTGGGGTTGTTCGTAGGCTTTATAAAACTACGTCCTAGATTAGTCGTTGCTCTCTGAATCGGACTTGAATGATCGATATTTTTGTTTTGAAACGTTTCCATAAAGTCACTGTTGTGGCGTGAGGTCCTTCTAGGATGGACAGTTGTCTTGTGCAAGAGTTCTGAGTTCTTAAGACTGTTCATATCCTGATGACTAACAGTTTTATGACTGCGATAAGTTGGAAAAACAACTTCAGAAGTGTCATCAGTTGACTCAGTTGGAACACTAACATCCTCTCCATCTTGAAAGTGGACCATTGAATGGGTAACTGCAAGACATTTTCACTGTCACTTTTAACACAGTTACTTCAAGCACACTGTATTACAATACAATACAATACAATACAATACAGTACAATACAACACAGTAGAATACAAAACAATACAATACAATACAGTACAATATAATACAGTACAATACAATGTAATACAATACAATGCATTGCAATACAATAAAATACGATACAATACAATACAATACAGTACAATGCAATGCAATACAGTACAATACAATACAACGCAGTACAGTACAATACAATACAATACAATGCAGTACAATACAATGCAGTACACTACAATACAATACAATGCAGTACAGTACAATACAATACAGTACAATACAATGCAGTACAGTACAATACAGTACAATACAATACAATACAGTACAATACAATACAATACAATACAATACAGTACAATACAGTACAATACAGTACAATACAGTACAATACAATACAATACAATGCAGTACAATACAATACAGTACAATACAATACAATGCAATACAGTACAATACAATACAATGCAGTACAATACAATACAATACAGTACAATACAATGCAGTACAGTACAATGCAGTACAATACAATACAGTACAATACAATACAATGCAGTACAATACAATGCAGTACAATACAATACAATACAATACAGTACAATACAATACAATACAGTACAATACAATACAGTACAATACAATACAGTACAATACAATACAATACAGTACAATACAATACAATACAATACAGTCATTACAATACAATACAATACAATACAGTACAATACAATACAATGCAGTACAATACAATACAATACAATACAGTACAATACAATACAATACAGTACAATACAATGCAATACAATACAATACAGTACAATACAATGCAGTACAGTACAATACAATACAATACAATATAGTACAATACAATACAATACCATACAATACAATACAATGCAGTACAATACAATACAGTACAATACAATGCAGTACAGTACAATACAATACAATACAATATAGTACAATAGAATACAATACCATACAATACAATATAGTACAATACAATACAATACAATACCATACATTGCAATACAATGCAGTACAGTACAGTACAATACAATACAATATAATACAATACAATACAATAAACTTTATTTAAAGAGGATAACACTTGACAGTGAACACGCACTGATAAACTCGTAGTCCTCGAGTATTCTTTATAGTTACTTCTACAAGAATTGCAAAAGAATCGTGAGTAAAAAATTCTATATTTAAGGGTGTGAGACTGATGTGAGTGGTTCGTTTGTAAACAACACACGAACTGAAAGTCTCTAACTTTTAATATGCAATCTGAGTTTACTGCATTGCACGGCGCGTTGCATGATTTCACAAACTTGAAGCAAATAAAAATAGTTAATTTTTTAAACCGTACAAATCCCCCCGTAACGCAAGCTATTACTAATCTACCAATTATGGCAGAGCATATAAATATTGGAAAACGCAATAGAATAAATAAGCCTTTTTCATTTGTATGTCCTGGCAAAATAAAGTGAAAAATTAACTAGCGCTGACACCTCAAACAAGCGCCCACCTCTAAAAGGCGAAAAAAAAAATTTAGCGCTCTCCACTGCCATTTGGAATAAGTACGTTTTCTATGTGAGACACGTAGAGGGTTTATCTTCCAGTTTTTGCCTATTCGAGAATACCAATTATCTCCGTACGTCATTGCATTTAACATGTTCGCCGAGTAAGTACATAATTGTCATCACGAAATATTTGTCGTGATTTTTCTATGCAATCATGAAGAAGTATAGTTTTAAGGTGTTCATTACGATAGTTAATATTTTGGATGGCATTTGATTCGATGGCCACTTTAGTATAATTCTGTTTTCCGAGAAGATTAAGTAATTACTTATATGATGCCCTTTTTGCGTTCCGGTTCTTAAAGATTGCCCCTTTTTGCGTTCCTGCTCTTAAAGATTCCTCCTTTTCGCGTTCTGATTTTTAAAGATTATCGATTTTTGCGTTCCGGCTTTTTCTGCCCCCCGTTTCCCGTTCCCTATTCCTCGTTCCATGTTTTAAAGATAGCCTTCAATAAATCTGGCAAAGTGTTGAATTCTATTTTCTTGTACACAAGAAACACAAACTTCAAACTTGTTTGAAAAGCGGTAAATATTAAAATTTCCGTGCACTCGTCGGTGCGATGGGTCAAAAAGCTGTGTAGTCTGATAAATTTTGCTGGAGTAAAAGAATCATTTTGACTCATATATCCAGTGGTTTGAATTTATTGAAGACTCTGCCATTTTTATGCACATAGGTTAAACACCGGACGTGAACAAATTACACGAAGGCTGTGGTAATGTCGACAGACCCATCGCGCTCGCGGATATCAACAGTGAACGGAGGTTGCATATTAAGTGTGTATAAAGAACATTATTTTCGTTGACACAATGTTTTGGCCTTTGGCCTTGTCTGAGCTTCTAATACACCAGGGGTGGATTAGATTGACTTCTCGAGTGATGCATAAACTGGTACCATAGTGCACAGGACTTCCAGTCCTTCTCCAATACACACATGCACCGTAACATGTCACTGGTTTAGTATAAAGTTGCCATGGATGCTTTCTAAAGGATTTTTCAATGGCCCAACTAATGCATAACCTGCGAGCCGGCTCTTCTAACTTTTTTTTTTTTGGGGGGGAGGGGGGGGGGGGATGTAATGCCAGAGGCCATTCCCCCAGTAAAATTAGAAGAGCTGGCTTTCAACCTAACCACAG
>JANCMA020491030.1:0-10556 GCA_024336925.2 Zoanthus solanderi | reverse complement strand
GAAGCAAATTACAATTGTATGGTTATTTATAAGCGTTTTCAAAAGTATAAAATTACAAACGGTAAAATTCTAATTAATAAATTAACGTTTTTACCGAATTCTACCGTTTGTAATTTTATACTTTTGAAAACGCTTATAAATAACCATGCAATTGTAATTAGATTCACTTAAAACTGAAGATGGCTTTATGAAAGTCGAAACATGTCTTTAAAATTCAAAAGTGTTGTATTGTTTTTAAAACTGATTTGCTCCCTTGTGCTCCTACGCTCATATGGTATATCATAAAGTACTTGTAGTATATCAGGAGTGGAATGCAGGCATTTCAAAAAGGAGCGGGATGCAGAAATTTAAACTCCCAGACCATCATAGTATTTTCTCTGGTCGGTGTTCCCAAATTTTTAAGCACATTTAAGTTTGGAGAAGGCTAAAAGTCGCAAAGCAGTATTTTATTGACCCTGTTTCTATATCGGTCACAAAAATAATTATGAAGAAATGCCATAAGAACAGCAAATATTGGTTAAGACAAAATTCACTGTACAAACACAAAAAGAGAGGGGGTGGGGTAAGGACCCATAGGCCCCTCCACATAACATAACCGTTCTTATATTTGTAAAGTATGTTTTTGGAATCAGTTCTTTTTTAAAATACAGTCAGTGGTGGTGGGTTTTAAGGGCACGTTTAAAAGATTTTACTCCACATAAAAGGATCAACAAATACAGCGCATGATAACATAAAAGCGTTTCTTTTGCCATTCAAAATGTAACTGCGACACTGAATCGTCACCTTTCCTGAAGGGATGAGAACTCCCCTCAATGTATCCAGTCCAACAAGTGGTCCTGAGTCATCCTTCCGTGGCGGCTGCAGATCGAACTGTGGCAGAGAGGTGCAGAAAAGATCAGAAAAGTGGTGAAGAAGCATGAGGCGGTTGCGAAGAGCTGGTAAGGGAATTGGCTGCAAATGGTTGTACTCCATAGGGATTTCATTAGGCAGTTTACCAGCGTTAAGTGGCTTGGAAGTAGACCATGCAATGGTGTGGGCAGATCCACAGGCCACCCGGTTAATCTTTTTACCCTGCAAAACGAAGAATAGTTTATAATTTGCATTACTAACTTCATTAAGTACTAAAAAATTTGGGGGATCTAGTGCAAAAACATCTAAACCGTTTTAATGAATCTGTATCAATATTTCTACCCATCTCCTTTCACCCACAATTTTAATTTCTTGACGAACATTTTGCCACATGTACACCTTCATCAATTGTTGTTAACTTTCCACGCAATAATACTAGACGTATTTTTTGCACTCTCCACTTTCACAAAGAATAACAACAGTCTCGATGGTATAGTTGGGAAGACCTCTCCCTGCATTCTAACCCACAAGGTCCCAAATAAAATTTGCATGACTTTCTTTTGCCAAAGTTGACGTCATAGCTCTCCATTCTTAAGAGGCGAGAATCTTTTTTGAGCTATGCTGCGATTGAATTGTGTACCGTCCAGGGGTTTTCAAAGATTCTCTTCCGCTTAACACTACAGAAACTTAAAATAAACTCCTGCTTCAATGGCTCGTAAGGGATTTACCTACGTTAGCTTTCTCGCGAAATAAAGCTGGTTAAAGATGGTTCCTCGTTGACATGTGGACCCTTGTTCCCATTAAAGTGCATATGAACTAAAAATCAAATTTGGCAAAACTGTTAGTTTAAGTTCTCAATACCCGAAATATCCAGTTTTAAACGAGCGAAAGTGCTTCATTTATTATGTCGGTTTAAAATCTCGAAAAAGGCGCTTGAAGGTGTCTCTATTTTGCACCTGGCCAACGGTCATATGTAAGCAGATATAACGCAGCCAATGGTTCTGAGGGTTCAAATGTCATGGCGGAGAAAAAGTTAAGATATCTTAAAAGTGGAAGAGACTCAATTTTCGCTATCAGACATTTCTCTGAACAACATACACTTAGACATTTCTCACTTTTCAACAATGCAGGCAAGAAGAAACCGTGTAGTTGGAACTTCTGGCTACGTCATCAGAGCCAAGTTCGTCACCAGTCTCTCGAGACACCTGTTTGGCCTTTTTTAGCTACTTTAAGCAACTTTTTGCCAACTCAAATATTTTATTTCGTAATGAAGATGTTGTAGCTTTTAATTTTCTGCAAAAACAATTTTTACTTCATACGTACTTTAAAATTATCCTAGCTACCTGCAAGGCTGTAACAAGACGCGGTCTTGGAATAGCGTTCGTAGTGCCATCTCCAAGTTGTCCCTCATCATTGTCACCCCATGTGTACACTTCTCCTGTGTCTGTGCAGGCTACACAGTGCAAAGAGCCCATTGCAATCTGGATCACCCTCTTGTTTTGAAGGACAGCTACCCGCTTGGGCCTTCGAACATGATCATCCGTTCCATGACCCAGTCGGAAGTAATCGCCTTTACCCCTGTAAATTATAATATGACGAATGAAAGCATGGCAGATATACTTAAATAAATTATAGTAAAGTTTGCCTTAAATAGTTTAGCTTATTTCATCGTCTAAAATGAGGAAAAAAACAACATATGAATCAGTAAACAAAACAATGTCCCCATAAAAACACAATGAAGCTTTGTTTCCACCTGAATTTTGTTCTTCAATTTGCACAGGATTTAATGGAACCGAAACCAATTTTAGAATTGAACGCCAATTTAGGTATCCTGCAGATGAACAGCAACTGTTTTGCTATTTTTTTCAGCAGCATTCTAGTTATGTCTGTTCAAATATTTATTTTTGTTGGCATAACTGCAAGCAGTTTGGATGAGGAACAAAACTTTTTTTTTTTTGATAAATCGTTGGTCCTTTTCTGAAAAGTACTCAACGTGCCAGATCTGTCTTGCTTCGTCGTCATATTATTAACGGATGTTGTAAAAGCTGTAAGTTCCTAGCTTGGTAGGTTGTAAACATCAAAATTTCTGCATATTTTCTTGCTACTAAAAAGTGATTCTTCAATCAATCGTTCAGGTCCTTGTGGTCCTTTTTAAATATTCGTTTAAATGAACTCTTAGATTTACTGACCTGAAGACTAGTTTGAATCTAATTCTTCGGCGTTTACTTTGCCGTTTAGTTGGTAAAGATTTCAAACATAAGTTAAAGTTTGGCATTTTTTGTCGCAGCTGTTATAAACATCGTTTTTCTGAAAATTTTCCTTAACACCCTTTTGATAGAGCAAAGACTTTTTCAGATGATGTTTCTGTCAAAATTAAAACAAACGCAGAAATTTTGGAGGTCCATAAAAGGGGTGCATGCCCATGTCCGTACCGTACGTTACGGACCTCGATCTGACTAATCAGAGCGCGAAAAATTAGTCGGCCATATAATAATATGTGATATTGCATAATATCGACTTTATATTTATAATTTAAAGGTTATTCGTAGTTTCTTTTTTTTGTTTTTGTTTTTATGCTTCTTTTTTTTTGAGTCATTACAGTTACCCGAGTACCAAACAGCTGTAGCTGTGCTCTTTATTCTGTTGTACTTTCTGTTATAATAATACTAAATAAACATAAATCGTATAGTGTAAATAAACAAACATCGTATGGTAAATAAACATACATCGTATGGTAAATAAACAGACATCGTATGGTAAATAAACATACATCGTATGGTAAATAAACAAACATCGTATGGTAAATAAACATACATCGTATGGTAAATAAACAAACATCGTATGGTAAATAAACAAACATCGTATGGTAAATAAATAAACATCGTATGGTAAATAAACATACATCGTATGGTAAATAAATATACATCGTATGGTAAATAAGCATACATTGTACACTAAATCAATATACATCATATAGTAAATAAAACTAGCTTTGATAGTGCTGTAACTTACAACTTTACGGTACTTCTCATATCGTGACACAACAAAACCTACCAGGTGTAGACAGCTCCTGACTTTGTCAGCGCCACAGAGAATTGTGAACCACATTCAACTTTAATCACTCCAGTACCCATCATTGATTCAACCCTCATTGGTATTTTGCACCCATCACTGCCACCACGCCCAAGTTTGCCGTAGTCTCCATCTCCCCAGGACCAAACGCAGTCATCATCAGTGATGCACAGAGTCTGAGCATCCCCGCTTCCACAAGCGAAATCAACCACGCGGTAACCCCGCAGAGCCTCGACCATCTTTGGGATGAGAAGATCCTCACTGTCTCCATGACCCAATCGACCATAACGGCCTTTACCCCAAGTGAACAGCTCACCGTTTGATGAAATCGCAGCACTGTGTGATCCTCCACAAGCAATGTTTACAATTCCTTTTCCGCGAAGTGCTTCAATGAGCCGTGGTCGGTCACAAGAACTGAAAGATAACCTTTGATTTTAACATGTTGCCGTAAAATTTTATTTATATTCTTCTATTAGTTTGCTACCCTCAAATTCAAATAATAAGAAGCTAAGGGAGTATTCATTATTTATAGCTAGGGGGTGGGATTGGTGAAATCATGGGGGGAGGACAAAAAAGTTTAGGGTTTGGAAATTGGGAGTCATGAGAATTTGAAGGGTGTTGAGCGGGGTCATACAAGTTTTTTAGTTTCAAATATGAAATTTATCTTCAAGAACAATGATAAAGATCAAAGTTCTCGATATTTCTGGAAAGGACAAACAGGTGGGTATGCAGTTAATAATCACGGTTTTTGTTAAGGTTCAATAAGCATAACTAGTTTTTTCTATAATTACGTGAGTAACAAAAAGCAGTAGTTGAGTCTTGGAGAGAAGGAAGGGGGGTGTCCAACAAACTTTTGGAGTTTGGAGTCGGGCTATAAGTTTGTTGCAGTCTTATAGGGAAGTCATGCAAAAATTGAAACAGTAACCCACCACCCTATGCCACAAATGTAAACACTCCCTAAGATAAATCTTTTACGAGCCAAGTGGTCCTGTAGTGTTAAATGGACAGTGATTCATTTTGCCCTGCGTTTTGCGTATTTTACGCATTACATTCATTAAATACCCATTGATTTCTGTCGATCGCGTCCCGAGTACGCATAAAAAAAATCTCAGTTTCCAGGTTCTATTTTTATCGCAAATTCTGGTTTTCGGAACACGTCTCTTTCCTCTCTTGCAATAATGTTTAGAGGGGTACCAAAGATAAAGCCTCGCTCCAGTTTTGTTTGTTCTGTTTTACAGTTTGTAATTTCTTTGTTTAAGAAACATCAATTCACATGATTGAAAAAATAAAACTTCACTTTATTTCACATTCATATTTGTTGGACCTGGTTACAATTTTGACCCATTGCATTTGAGTTGTGACCCATTGATTTCTGCCTGAGGGGGGTACACTGTACCCATTAAAACAATTTTCAAAATGAATCACTGAATGGATGAGAATCTTTAATTTCCCCTGGATGGGCCACTGGCGGGTTTGCTCCCAGCAAACGCTAGTACTCTTTTACCAACCTTGAAAGTATGGAAAGCTGTGTGGCAGAGCCAAGAATTGAACCCAGAGATCTTAAGACATGCGCCAACCACGCCGCCGAATAGACCAGTTTCGAATTCCGAGTTGCTGCTGATATAAATAACTTTAAATATTCAAAAATTAAATACGAGAGAGAGCGAGAAGTCACAACTTCAACTATACACATAGATGTAAGTACTATAAAACTGCATTGCCATTTAGGAATATTTAACCTCATACTGAGGCTGTACAAGTGAATACGTTGTCGTTGTTGTCAGCGGCAACTGCAAATTCGAAAATGGTCCATTCAAATGGATAAGATAAACTTGAATTTCTACAGTGTTCTTTATCACTTAAACTTTTTATGAAGCAAAGGTTAATAATTTAGAATTTAAAAGTTTTCAAAACTTAAATTTAAAAGTATTCAAAACAGCTGGGTGGCAACACCAGATGAGCCATACATTTTTGTAAAATCGGTATTATATTACTGGAACTGTATGGTATTCATCTGTCTCACATTTCAGATAA
This sequence comes from Zoanthus solanderi, assembly GCA_024336925.2. Classification (NCBI taxonomy): domain Eukaryota; kingdom Metazoa; phylum Cnidaria; class Anthozoa; order Zoantharia; family Zoanthidae; genus Zoanthus; species Zoanthus solanderi. Next base: position 4,601 of record JANCMA020491030.1, on the reverse strand, counting down.
AGATTGTTTTGAATAACACTCTCAGTATCAGAAGGTTTAGTTTTGGAAGTGTTAGAAATTGTGGCACCTATTGTAATCAGGCGAAAAGTATTAACAAACATTCGCTATTTCAATCATTCAAATACTACTACATGTAGTGAATAGGTCGGCCACCAGATAGCAGGGTTGTATATGCACACTTTTCTTTTTATAAGAATTGTACTTTTTCCTCCGAGCCTCGCTATTTTTAAAATGTAACATTTTGAGCTTTGAATAATTCTTAAATAATAGTTTCAAAACAGGTCCTCATTTTGTTAAGGCAGTGAAACCAGAGATACATGTAAAATGGTATGATTTCAAATTTCTCTAAGTCCAGGGGGCTTAAATAAGTCCTTACAATGCATGCAAGTATTTTCTGCAGGCGTGAGATGAAGGGGAAATAGTCTAGTATTTTTACTCAATTTCGATCGATCAAAACACATTTAGGGTTTCTATAGAAACTAGCTTAAAGAAAAGGAGTACCATAGTCATGAAAACGAAAAATGCATAAAATTTATTATTACAGAAAGATTTTTTGTGGGGGTCGAGTTATTGAGCCTAAGTATGATTCTTAAAAAAATCTTAAAATTTCCGAAAACTGAGCCGCGTGATCCTTATAAACTGGGTTATTTAAAAAATGTGTAGCACCCTTGACAAGTTGGTTTGCAAACATTACTCAGATATAAGAATTTACAGGTGTTAAAACCGTCGTTACGAACGTACTTGCGGCTTCCATGTCCTAACTTGCCGTCATCTCCTTCTCCCCATGAGTACACGTCCCCATCTGCTGCCAAGGCCATGGCATGCTTCCCGCCTGAGTGGACAGCCACCTTTTTGATAGCTACATGTTGTAGAGATTCAATCATCTTCACAGTGGTAACAGTTTCAGTTCCTCCAAGCCCCAAACGTCCACCATGGCCATAACCTGTTGAGTACACCTGCAGCATATACGAGAAACAACCAACTCACCAAAAGCCTAAGATCTTGTTGAATGATTTCTTGTTTTATATAGGAACGTATTTTTCGGACTCGAAAATAACTCCGACTTGCTAAGATAAATCCCCATATAAAACAAGAAATTATTCAATTCTTGGGTTTCACTAAGTCCCAAGAGGATATAACACAATGGCAGATGGAGGTAAAATAATGAAATTTAAACTTGATGCTAATGAGATTCTTTTTGTATAACTGACCACCATGTGCGTTGAACTGGAACCTTATAAAACCCACCAAAAAATCTTAGGCTTTCAGATCTTATTATTATATAGGTTATTTCTGATAAGTACTGCAAACAGTGCAAAAGATATAAAATGTTGTAAAACAGGGCGCTAGCTTGTAAAGTCGTTCGCGAATTTTATTGGTCTCCCTAAGTGCCAAGTGGCGTCAATACCAACAGACAGATCAAGGTGGTGGCAAGAGTACAAAGTCTCCCAGTGTGACAGATGAAAAGGTGAAATCAAACAAGACATCTAGAGAATTCTGCACAACTAATGAATTATTAATATCAATTTTTTAATGACCTTCCTTGAATTCAAACATATCTAGTTACGATCAAATTCGGAAAACTCCAAATGATTTTGTCTAAGCATATGACATGGGAAACTGGGCAACGTACAGATTTGATCACAGTATTCAAAATCATTTTTTTCTGTAAGTATTTTCACCTTAAAACATTAAAAAGTTTTACTTATGTTTGCAATTCTGTTTAACGTTTTAATTGATCAGTTCTTGGCTGATTGATATTATGTTTTTTTATACAGAAAGCGAGCTGATTCTTGCATGAAACTGCAATGACAATGTCAATGGCAAATGAATGAATAAGAATTTTTAAAAGTCTTTTCGCAAAAACAAAGAATCGATCTTGCTTTAAATTTGTTTACGTGAAAATTAAATGTGCAATTTAACATCACCACCACAACCACCACCACCACTATCATAATCATCATCATCATCATCATCACCATCATCATCATCATCATCATCATCACCATCATTATCATCATCACCATCATCATCACCATCATCATCACCATCATCATCATCACCATCATCAGCATAGTTCCAATCCAAACTTCAATGATCACTATCATCACAACTACAACCCACAAACCAATGACTACCACTGTATACTAATCGCATACACCCACAGTAACAACCTAAACACCTAAAATCATTAACACCATCACAATAACAATATGTACCGGCACGAGCAATGTTATGAATTTTGCGATCACAGTATCACAGCTACAAACTCATTTCAGTCAACCAATCATTCCCACTCCGCCATAACTAACACAATAAAAATTTATGTATTACCCCCCCCCCCCTCTTAAGGGCGGGCGTGGTTGGTGCAGTTGGTAAGATCTCTGCCTTCCAACCACAAGGTCCCCAGTTCGAACCCCGGCACTGCCAAAATTTGAACTAATTTGTGCGACTTTCTTTCCCGCCTAAGCCACTCAGCTTTCCATCCTTTCTGGGTAAGTAAATGAGTACCAGCGTCTGCTGGGAGCTAACCTGTGATGGATTAGTGTCCCATCCAGGTGGAGTCAAAGACTCTCATCGGCTTAAACACTACAAAATTTGGAGATAAGCGCCGGCTCCATCTTAAAACCCCACCTCATACTGGAGCAAATCATTTGATCCGTTTAGAACCTACCTTGCCTTCACTAGTGACTGCAAAAAGTGTTTGTTCACCACCAATAATTTGCACTGGTCGTATGGTTGCTAGGGCCTCACATGATTGTGGCAACTTTACCTTTGCGCCCTCTACTCCACCCAGCTGGCCTCTGTGGTTATGTCCCCAGCCATATATGGTGCCACTGCCGCCCCACGTCATGGTCCAGTCACTAGGATGTCTGAAAACAGAAAAAGCAAGTAGTATCTCTTTAGGTGACCGAACATAGCTTGAACACGTATCGGTACCCGCAAAACAAAACCAGCTGGTTGGGCAATATTTAGCTTGATGCGGAAAGTACATTTACGGATGAATAGACAGCATGTGGTCTGGTTAGGAAAAATCGCAATAAATGAAATGCTTTTCAAGTTTTACAAAATCTGTCTCACATTTTTTTTAAGAAAAATACGTATTTGCAGATTTCAGGGTCAAGACATAAGATACGAACTTTCCGATTATCTTAATGGGGCTATGTCACACTATTTTAGCATCTTTTTAAAATTCCAAAAATAACGGTATAGGCTTGTTATTTATAACTGTATTATGACTTTTGTTCTGTTTCTTGTCATTTGTTGCTACGGATGGAGAAGATGGAAATGGATTAAAACATGAAAAAGTTGGGCGAACCATTTCAAGTTTTGATGCTATCTCAACAAAAAGTACCAAAAAAAAAAAAAAAGAAAGAAAAAAAATAATTATGGGTTTCTCTTTTTTAAAACAATTCATTAGATATTCACCTCACAATTTATCAGGAACATTTTGTGCATAAGCGATTTTAGCGAAAAATTGACCCAATACAACAAAATCGTCGTGACAGAACACTTTTAATACCAAGCATATCTCGGCAAGTCGCTTGCCATCATTTTTAGTGCAAACAAAACTCTACGATAATGTTGTTTGGTAAGAATATTGTTACTACAAATTATAACAGTGACTTGCTGAAAAAATGTTTGGTAAAAAAAATTTGCGTCATCTCTTTTACGATTTACCTATGGCATTAGTTTCATGTTCTTCTGGCAATCGTTTTTTTCAGAAATATCTGTAATTTATATCCACCATTATATTTTCCGTTCCCTTTATCAGATTTAATCAGATAATTTCCTGAAGTTAACTTAGTTTGATTCTCTCTGCCAGTTCATTAAAAATTACAAAATTGTATTCACTAGATTTTTTCATGTTACCGGTTTTATACAATCAAAAGAGATAAAAACATTTGTTGCACCAGTAATCGAATGGGTTTCAGCAGATAGAGGTTAATTTATTTAACAAAAACATCGGTTTCAAGTCTTTTACTATAGTTTTATTTTAAAAGATGCTCGATGTCCAATTTGGTTAAAGGCACAATATTAAATTTATTTACGAGTAAGTTGCTACAAAACTATGTTTAGGTACTGCTTCATTAAGCAGGAAAAATAGGTGGCATGTTCTGATCAACTCAAATAATACATTTAGCGTTCAAAGAGCAGAATATGTATTGGCTGGAATTCGACCTCTAGCCCAAAGGTGGCGCGATACCCCGCATCGGCCAAGGCATTGACTGCGCTGGACAGCACCGCACCAGAGGAAAACGAGACCGTGCGGCCATCGCGATGCTCTACGTCACACAGGACGATCGCCGAATGCGGCGACCAGGGCAGCGGATAATACCGCGCCGGATCCGGCCTCATGATGACATCGCCCGCCCCGCCCAGGGGAAGGTCGGCGATCTCGACGCCCTGGTCCCACACCGGAAAGACCGTGCGATGCGAGGTGTCCTTGAGCAGCAGTGTCGAGGGTGCGCCGATCCCGTTTTCAAACGCAGAGGCCAACGCCGAGGCCACAATCGTCTTGCCCCGTAAAATCCCGTGTTGGTCGACAAAGACCACGCGGAAAGTCTCGATCCCCGCCTCTTTGATCAGCGCAAGGACCT
>JANCMA020490930.1:0-10556 GCA_024336925.2 Zoanthus solanderi | reverse complement strand
AAGTTATCTTTTTCACTGCAGGTTATAATATGAATGACTCGTATTTAACTCCGTTGGTTACCATAACAACAGAGCAGTCCCCGTTTGAAACTTCAGGTGATTTAATCATTTATCGATAGTTCTATTTGAAACAAACAAATCAGTATATGACCCTTACAATACAAAATATCATCTCACTGATGTATGCTAATCAATGAAAGATTCACAATAAATGTACAGACTAACTCAGACTGTCCACGGACTCTCAAATTTCCGGCCTACAGTGGTTAGCAGGTCTTTCAGACGGCATGGAGTTTTGACCTCGTGGCTGACCTCGTGATTAAACTTGTGCTCATACCCAACCGCGCATCTGATTTGAGTACATGATTGTAGGCAAAAACGATATTTCTGCTATATTGCACCATTCATGAATATCATTTTATATTTCTACATATCGCTTTTATTTCCGAAAATCATTTTGCCAAACTATCGATTATACCCATGTTTTTCCCCTAAGAAACGTCACAACCAAGAATCCTCCTCCCCCCCAAACGTCAGATTGACGTTTCTCGTGGAGCAAATCGATATGAAAATGGAAATATGGTAAAACGTCTGTTTAACTGCTACCTCAGATGAGCTAGTATTCTATGTATAGAATGCACGTTTGAACTTTCAAAATTGTACACTAAAAAGATAAAATGACAATTCTTTTTGTAGAAGAGATTTAGCTAAACACCTGAAACTACAAAAAGAAAAGGAAACTAAAACTTGAGTCAACAGCCCGGCTTGATAATCAAATATCTTCGAATTGTAAACGGGGAATTTTAATTAAGGCAAGTCTTATTAAACTATTGTTGATTACATAAAGCTGGACCAATAAATACACAATGTTTAAAGCATTTGTTTTTTGTAAAGGGAAGGATACTTTGTCTAAAGCAGATTTACTAAACATGCAGAATTCGAATATCGTTTGTCGATCAGAAAGACTACTATTACAAAAAGTGATTAAAGGGAAGAGATTTTACAATAAACATTTCTGCACGTAATGAGTTTGTATAACAATTTACGAGATCGCAGTTTGTTTTCTAAAGAGATTAGATTCTTGTATAAAGTAAGCTTTGGTACAAACTATTTCCTTCCTTGAACAACAGATAGTTTCAACTTGTCAATTAAACTTGACACGATCTGGAAGTAATGATGCGAAAATTCATCGAGTGTGACAATTATAAAGGAAATAAAACAAACGCCATAACTAAAACGCCTTGTTTAAAGCGGCAAAGATTTTTTTCTTTCAAATTACGTTTTCAGTTATTTTAGTAGTAATGTTTCCTTCCTTTGAAATACTACCGTTAATGTTTGAGCTGATCGCATTACGTAGCAGTGTTTGTTCAAAGTTTTCTCTCTTTTGTTTTAATTTTTTGCAGCTTAGAAAAACAGATAATAAAGAACTGAAAGAGGCCAGCAATAAAAGCTTCTACTATGATCAAAGGTCTGCGATGAGTGGCAATAATGGTTCTTCAACATAAGCCTTATCTTCATGTCTGTCATTTATTCCCTTTCAATAAATTGTAACTTCTCCTGCTACCTTTAAAACTATACCGCACGCTCTTGAATTAGAAACTTTTTTGATGATTCTGTAATATACTTAGCTAATGAAAAATGTAAGCATAGATCTCATAAATACAAGAATATATCTTTTTGCGATTCATTTAACTACATGTGCTTATATACATACAATATGTATATTTATGATTTTTTTCCCTTAGAGTACGTCTTTGTTTAGTATAGATTCATTTATATATGTTTCATGTTTAGTCACGGAGTTTTGAGTCCTCACCTTGTAGAACATAGCTAATGATTTCATACATGAAGTTTTCGATGGATGAATTTGCCTAACAAATTGTTTTTTATCGTTCCGTCTTGAAAACTGGTTCAAACTATAGACTGACCTAGAATATGTATACATATTTCGTTTATAATTGCAGGCTTCTTCAAGCTGTCGTTTTGAGGTTTAGTTACAGAATCAAAGATCTGTACAGATACTAATTTGTTAAAAAGACGAATCTAAAACACTGCTTTTTTTATAATCAAATTATAAACTCAAACTTTGTAGTTTGAATGGCTTAAATTTAAATTTAACTGAATTGATTGAATCCAAATTGAATACTCTTTGACAAAAAATATGTTTATGACTGAGAACTTGAGTTAAACAGAGGAGAAAAAGCTAAAGTGAGTTCAGTTTTAAGACCGTTTGGATTACGTTGCGAACACGTTATCTTGTATTTATAGAAAATCCATATATAGGAGTTTCCAAAGATAGATATTATATAAAGATCGACAGACAGTGCGACGCTAGGATATTGAAGTTCTACTGACTCAAGAAGCTTTTAAAAATAGTTAGCGCCCAACTTTACTTTCTAATTCTTAGAAAATAATGCATTTATTTTACGCTTTTTAAAAACTTTAACTTGTGATATGGAGTTAGGTTAATTCGACTTGTGAAGTCAGCACGTACAAAATGTTTTATAGATATATTAAAACTTTGCTACTGAAACAAGAAAAAATTAAAGAAAGTGTTCCTTAGGAGACCATGGCTTTTAAAGCTCTTTATACACTATTCTCAAGTGCATGTGAATCCAGCATTTTCATCTTTATTGCGCGGGCACTAACCGACAATTTATTATTTTGCAAATACAAACGACTTAATACAACAAGTCAACAGTTAACCAAAATTTGTTTTAGTTTTTTTTACGGTTGTATTCTTTACCCAGACTGTTTTAGCACGTTTTCGGTGAATGCTTAATCAAGTTTTGTTTCGTCATGAAAGAGTTGTAAGGAGTCCCGAAGCTTGTCGTTTTTACCAGAGGGTATGTGGCTGTAAGTACAGAGAACCGGATGTCCCTTGCGAGTAATGGAAAAACTCACTCGCACCATGACCATGATACGGGCTACCGCTCATGTATCCACAGCTTGGTGACATACAGTTACAGACCTGGCTGTTTGGGCTAAGAAGAGCGCCGGATGTAAACGCAGTATAGGATTTTTCCCACTGTCCTTTCTCACTAATCTGCTTTCGGTATTTATAGCGGTGGTTTTGGAACCAAATTTTCACCTGTGATGGCGTTAAATTTGTAATTCGCGCAAGTTCCTCGCGTTCTGGAGCTGACAGATAGCGTTGTTGTTGGAATCTTCTTTCGAGGACAAAAGTCTGGGCCTTGGTGAACAGAACTCGCCGTTTCCTTTTTCTAGAAGGTATATCTTCTACTTCTGTCTTGTTCTTGGTGGTTGGTCTTGGATTTATGCAGTGTTTTACCGACATGTCATCATCTTCTTCATCTGCCGGCTCTATAGAATTCATTAACGATATATATTTATATATATAAGATAAATTTTATCTAAAAACGGACTTACCAAACTCAAAATCGTTAGTACTCTCTTTACAAAGGAAGCAAAGGAAAATAACATCGAAATGTTCCAAGATAATGCTATCGACAAAGTGAAACGAAATGCGAACAATAACACTTTTAACCTATTTATAAAAAAAAGTAGCGGGTTTTTGTTTTACAACTTCACAAAAATAGCGTAGGTTCGTTTTAAAACACGAAAGCTTTTTAAAATGAATAAACAACTTTTTGATAGAATCTGGTTGTCCAGTGTTTAAGCTGTCACTTTCATACACTACACTAAAATGGTACTCGATAATGTACCATTTTACTTTCGAAACAAGAAGTCCTTAAAACATTAAACGAAAGCACTCCAAAAATGATACCCTAAAAATAACGAAAATCTCACTTGAATTCAGCGTACCTTGGTGAAGGATCCTGGTAAAGAAATGTTTTGCCTCGGAGTGTGAACCATCATTTAATTTCTTAGCTGCAAACTGCATCTCAGACGTTTGTCCTACGTTCATTGATGGAGAACGATCGCCCTCCGGTAGGTCGAGAATATCCTTGATGGAAAACGAACACATGATAAATAGAACTAAGTCCGAATTCTGTAACAGACATTCAAATAAATGTCATTGTGTGTGTAGCCTTGATATAAAACGAGATTATATTCTGCAATGCATGCACGGATCTGAATTACGTCTTATATGAGAGTCTTGGGAGGAGCTAGGCTCTCAAAACAAGCCAACTGCCTCGAAACAAAACAAATTTGACTTTGTGTCGTTTTTTATTGTTTTGTTAAGGAATAGTACAATGACGTGAATGACAAATCATTTAATGAGTCTGATAAGAAAGTTGGTCATTGTCAACTACGAACTGAACAAAATGTGACATTTCGTTAAAAGTTTCTTTCGGAATAATGGTCTACATCACGAAACATGGTTTTACATTTTGCTTAGCTTCTCTGGGGTAAATGGCCAACGGAATGAGGTTATATATAACTATCATTGTCTAATTAATAATTCTGCTTAAGATGAATGAAGTCAAAGTGACGGTTTTAAAATTTAAGGGTTTTCTTTTTTCATATCATTTAAGATCTTTTAGTAGCCTAAACCAGAAGTTTTTACAAAATATGCTGTTGTGTAAAAAGAGACACTTTCATATTTCAATTGCGGAAGAAACTAATTCAAACTGGCCCTATTAAACAAAGTTCAAATTTTGTTTCAATGAAACGAACACTTTACCTCGTGTAAACATTATTCAAATTTTGTATCGCTGATCGACAATGAAATGAAAGCAATTTGATCTGACTAACAATATTAGAATGATGTTAACCATCGCGTTTTTAGCATGTACTTGCAAGATATCTTCATCGGTAACCAAAAATTTTAAGACATACAAAATTTAGACTCGTTCTTCTGTCTGGTAGAAAGCAGGCTTTGCTACTCCGAAAATGTTAATAAAGAGAATTTTTGCGCTGGTGTATTAGGTTAAATTCTGAACTAACTAGACAACACCAACGAAAACTGGCTTAGTTTGAATCTTCTCATTCAGGGCTTTTTTAGTTCTGAGATGTCTGTCTTTTGCCGCTTGATTCTATTTATACTAAATCATTAATCAAAGGTACACAGCTATCAAGCCGAAAAGTGGCATGAATTTCATTGTTGCTATGTTAAGCTAGAAGGTTTAATTGTATAGATTTTCTTTTTTTTAAAGAAGTTTACTTCTTCTTGTTACATTTAGCAAAGCAGTACCAGAACTTATGTTGGATTAAACAAGGGAGACACTAATTTTGCGTTTCATTCATTATTTCTAGAAGCAGTTTAAACCACCGTCTCTTCAGCTATACACTTTATCTGTCATTCACAAGAATTAGGAACGTGACCGTAAACTATACCACCCAGTTTTCTTTATTCTACTTTTAAAATCTTGTATACAAAAGTAATGGCGCTAAACAGACAACCATTTGCAGAAGCAATTTCTTTTGCCTCGCAAGAACAAGCGTTCGAAGCAAGTATATTGACTCACGCCACATTCCAAATGACATGACTTTTAAGCGAACAATAAGCCCTCGTAATTTTAATTTTTACCCACTTTGCACCGTCAATAATAGCCAAGATCCATCAATAACTACGCAAAAGTGTTTGGTCTGTTTGTGACATATTTTGACGTCTTGTAGGAGCTAACAATGAGAGAAGAGAACATTTTCCGGCCTCCCACAACACTCATACAAAGAAAAGCCTATACATTTTGAAGCGGGTATAGAGTTGTTAATCAGATCTATATAAGTCATTTATCACTGAGTGAGGTCTTTGAAAGGGAGTAGAACAAATATACAGGAATTCCTGTGCTGCGATCCACAAGTTCTTTGCTAATAATTGTATTTGTGATTTGTCTGAGGATAGCCTAAATGTCCATAATTTGGTTTTCCATTTTATTTGGTATCATGACCCGTAAAAATTGGGTTTTCCTTTTTTCTTTTCCCTTTCTCTCTCTCTCTCTCTCTCTTTCTCTCTCTCTCTCTCTCTCTCTCTCTCTCTCTCTCTCTCTCTCTCTCTCTCTCTCTCTCTCTCTCTCTTAAAATATCTGTAACTCACAAAAGGTGAACAAAAGGTGAAATATAGTACTTGTTGTTGTTGTTGTTGTTATTGTTGTTGTTGTTGATAAATCAATAAGGTATTCTTGTTTAGGCTTTTGAAGTTGGCAAAACACTTGTTTTAATTGACTAATTCTAGTTCGCGTTGTTTTGACCATTGTCGTAAGCATTGCAAGAAGCTGACGTTTAAAGCGTTATTTAGTCGACAGAGAGACTCATCAGTTTTTCATTTATCGTGTCATATGCACTATGCATTTTTATTACATTACCTCCATTGGCTGTAATTAGTAACATGACTAATCTACTCGGGCCAGCAAACAAAATACTAGTTGAAGGAAAATTAAATAAACAAAGGAATCCAATTGCTCGAACTGAAATGAAATGAAATTATTTATTTACCAGTTACAAAACTGGATAACAGTGGTAATAACAGTGGTGGTCGGTATAACTTACAGATATTTTGACGTGACAAACTCAGAAAAACGCTTAGTATTAGGCACATATATACCTGTATGACTTTACTCCTCCATAAACATGATTTACATCAGTATTGTTTGTGCCAATGATAGCAGAATAAAGTGGCTCGATTTGACCCGGTTCTAACTTTCTTGATAAATCTTATGAAGCTTATCATGTCCCATAACATTATAGTACAGAACGTATTTAGAGAGGGTCCTGAAGGGGAAAATGGGAATTGGGATTGGCCAGTTTTTGCCCTGGGAAAATGTGATTCAAGCCAATTAGACAGGGATTTGGTCACTGGGAATGGGAAAAAATGTCAAAAATAAAAAATGGGAATGGGATTTGAGCGCTGCGGAGTGGGATTTCCAAAAAAAATGGGCTGGGAAATGGGAATTGGTACCCCCCTCCCCTCAGGATCCTCTTTAAACTGTTTCTCCATTGCTGTCAATACTTTATCTCATGGAATACTTTATTTACTTTATCAGTATTTAGTAAATATTAAACACTTTTTCACTTATAGACTGTACTACTTTCCTTTTTCCCTCCAATAACTAAATATTTCCCGTCCAAAATTCTACTATCTTTTATCGAGTTCTTCACACTGTCCTTTCAGAAATGCAGTCAAGATCTGTTTCTACAGAGAGATTTACTCCGACAAGAAAACTTGTGCATTATATATGCACGCATCCGTATTTTGACCTGGCAATCGCAATAGTGATTGCAATTAATATTTTGTTCATGGCACTGGAGCACTATGAACAACCTAAAGTAAGTCTAAAATTTGAGTTATTTAGATGCATGTGACGCTAATTTGGATAAATACAAATTACAGACTTCGTGTAAGCTTTGGTTCATTTATAATATGGACAGGACCGCAGAAAGATCGTGTACCGACCTCCAATTCATATTGCTTTACTGACAAGTTAATCATTACGCACTGCATCAGCCATTCATTTATTATTTCTGTATATTTAATATTTGAGTTAAATGCATCAAACGTTTATCTGGAATCCAAAATCAAGTAAAAAAAAATTTGGAATCAAGTTAATCATTGAGATGCATCATTATGCAATGATCATTTAAAAAGCATTGAATTTTATTCATTTTTGTTTCTTTTAAGAATGGTTAAGCAGGATGTAATTATATTCCTATTAAGTTAGATTGAGTATTAGAATAAAATAAAAACTATTAATTACTTACTTTCTTTCAGATGCTGGGTGCTGTTCTCAAAATTGCAAACTATTTCTTCACTGGTGTTTTCATTTTGGAAGCCATATTGAAAATCTCAGCGTTGGGCTTCAAAGCTTACTTTAGTGAGAGGTAGCTGCAGATATCTGATATGCTAGGAATCTTACACGTCCCTAACTTTACAGAAAAAAAAACTTACCTTAATTGTCGACGTACCTGAACTGATCATTTACCATAAATTAAGTTTTCACCTACATTTTACCATTTTCTTACTACAGTGCTTAAGAATCTGTATTTCGTTTATCTCCCCGCATAATTGCAAGGAGATACTTAAAACGACTGAAGTACTAAAAATGGGAATTTTAGGAACAAGGAAAAGTTGCTTCTAAATCTAACTTAGTTCAACTCCAAGTATTTTGTCGCCCAAACTCACAAAGAACGGTAATCTCGTTTTTGTAAACTTTTTTTGTTGTAATTTTGGCATGTAAATGCATATGCATGGTATAACCTAAAGAAATAATTGCTTCTGTTAGAAATGCATTTTCTTTGTGTTTTTCCTGTTTCCTTGGTATATCATCTAGGGGAACTTAATTGCGATCGGCTTTTTTTATTATCCGAACTTATGGCTAGAGAATGATCAAGGAAACACTTTGCAGAGCTTGTTCCTATTTTGTACTATATTCATAGAACGTCTTTGAACCTCTTTGCAGCTTTACTTGTTTCTGTTACAGTTGGTATATTTATTCTTAAAGTGTGCTTGCTTTGACCTAATATCTTTATAGTAATACTCTTAGTCTTTCTACATTTTTACTCTGATCTTTACCTAAAAGGTTAAATCCGTTCCTTTAGAGCTTCATGCCTGAATCGTCTCCCGTCACTAAACTGATAGCTAGATATAAATGTATCTTGCATGTCAAGTAGATTATGTTTTGTCAAAGCAGTTGGTGCATTAAAAGTAAAATTTTATTAACTGATAACTTTTCTTGTAGATGGAATCAGTTGGACATGTTGATAGTAATTTTGTCTATGGCGGGTATTATCCTTGAGGAACTGAACACTAACCATCTTCCAATCAACCCTACTATCATCCGGGTAATGCGAGTGCTGAGGATTGCACGAGGTTTGTCTAATGTTCATTGATATTATGACAATGAATATTTTGATTCATCCAGTTGTAGTAAACAATAACGTCGTACTTTTATTATATTTATTCCAGTAAGCGACTAATTTCAGTTATTGTTCATTGATATTGTTGGAAATTTATGGAATTCATCTTTTTATTTAAAATTATCTTTGCGTTGCTAGCTTTTTGAACCATCCTTATAATGATGCTAATGCTTGCTAAATCCTTTACGAGACAGGTGGCCCATGAAAGCCAGCGCCAGCGCTTATCACCTTTTTCTGTAGAGTTAAGCGGATGAGAGTCTTTGACTCCTCTGGACGTCGACGGAGCACTAGAACTATTATAGAGCAGAGGGAGCACCTTCTCCTGAATTATTCTAAGACTCCCGAGTGTTGATCTTAAAAAACCTTACCGGCTTAAAGATACTTTTCTCATTCATACAATAAAAGCGACTTATTAGGAAGTTACGTTTTAATTTCAAATTATACTCCTTAAAATTGCTTTCGCTTCTTTTCTATTTAGTACTTAAGTTGCTCAAGACAGCTGAAGGGATTCGCAAACTGCTGGACACAGTTGCGCAGGCTCTTCCACAAGTAAGAATCTTGGGTTTACTTTTGGTAGATTGCATAAGGTCATATCAATGGCAAATATTAACTTACAATTTTGTCTTTGAAATATATATATTTTCGTCACGTCGAAAATTCACGGGCCACAACTAATAGTCTTAATTCTTTCTGATTAAAGGTTGGAAATTTGGGTCTCCTGTTTCTTTTAATGTTCTTTATCTTTGCTGCTTTGGGAATGGAGTTGTTTGGGAAAATAGGTAAGTAATTTGTCTGAACATTTAAAGCTAAACCAAAACAGATCACCCTCTATGGTAGTTACAATATCAACAGACTTAGAGAGTAGCAACAGTGCGTTTTAAAAAGGCAACTAGAATATTGTGATAAGGGCTTCTGGGTTTAGCTCTGTCGTCTTTGCTTTTGCCTTGGTTGTAGTTTCCATTGGTGGATGGTTCTCACACTACTGACAATTCCGACTTCCACTACAACCTCAGTTGGGAGAGGGACCAAAGTACTCTTTGTTATAGCTGCTTGCACAAGAAAGGGCGAAAAGTTGATTATGTTTTACTTATATAACTGAGAACAAAAGTACGCGTGTTAACAACAAATGAGACTGAGAACGGCAAAACAATGCTGGAATGGTGGCTGGTGACTAAACCAATGCGCATGAATGAAAGTTTTTGAACTAATATGAGAGTTCGAATCTTGTGAATTTTGAAGCTCTTTGTTTTGAGCTTTTAAAACTCGCGAGCAAGTTAGATGCCTAAGTCCTCTTTTTGTGATATGATTTAGATGAGAATCGGATCAGAAAAAGCTGGTCCGGTAGTTATCTATATTGATTGCAACTGACAACAGCAAATAACTGACGAGTCATATCGATCGTTAAAATCTTGATTTTGCCAAATTGTAAAGTAAACAACAAACAAAAGATGGCAACCTTTTGTCCAAAAGTGTTCAACGGTTCAGACGCAGAAACAATGGCCGTTAGCGACGTGCTAGCAATCAAAATCACGGCTTAAATCTCAGAGTTCGAAGCAACCTTCTTAAACACAATTATTTATAAAAGCAAATGGTTTTATGAAACGGACATTCTTGATGTGCTCACACACTTTGAAAACTCAACTGAAAAGTTCCTATGTACGCACTTCAAATCTTGTTGTCCAAGGCCATTAGGAGTTAAAAATCGGGGGTTGAAGCGGAATATTTTCACTTTGAATATTCATTATTCCCAGCCTATTTTTCGCGAGTATTCATTATTC